>BMAV01023945.1:0-15859 GCA_019973955.1 Trichonephila inaurata madagascariensis | reverse complement strand
ACTTTGGAGAGTTGTACCAGCTCAAGTTTCATCCTCGTTGTTTGACCAAGATTAAAAATTACGTGGTCCGTTACCAAAAGCTCTCGAGTTGTTTTATAGTGCGACACGTTATTAAACATTCAGTCACTCGTCAGATCCATTGGTTAAGTCTGATTTCGGTTAATGTTAAAGAATAGGACTTGAATTTGCATTTTTTCAGATATAAAAGAAATGAAAAATTAATATGATATTCTGGCTTCACTATCCCTTAGAGAGCAGCATTTTTTTTTATCATACTTCCCATTTTTAACCGAGTTGATTCATTTTTTCTGTTATAAAATGTGTTTCGCATTTTTTTATCCTATACCGCAATGTTAAATTGGCTTTGCCTTCCCGTTTTAAAACAAAAAAGAAAGTATTCACGGAATATTTTGAAATTTTTAAAAACACTATATTGTTAACAGAGGCAAGAGTTATAATATTGCAAATTTCCATGGGTCATTTTTCTGTCTGAAAATGTGCTTCGCGTTTAGTTAGAGCTCTCGTACTTTTACCGAAAACAGCCTTAATAAAACGTATAAAATTATTATAAACTGAACTCTGTGAAAAATATTTTTATATAGATTCCTTTTTGCATAGCAAAGAAGACACTGAAATAGTATGCACCATTACGGCATCTGTATTTTAATTATTTTGCACGAAAATTCAATTTGCGATATATTTAAAAAAATTAAAATGAGATGTTGAAGACCATTGATAAGACTAGTAGAATCTTAACATGAATAACAAATTCCCTAGAATAAAGGTTCCTGTTATTTTCACAGGAAACCGCTGCCACTCGGAGAACTTTATTGTGGCATGATTACGAATTACACTTCAAAGTATTGTCCATAAACATCTTTTACAAGGAAAATATTATTGTGTTAGCAGTTATTGTGTATTCTTAGTGATTTTTTGAGGTACCCATTCATTGCACGTTGCCCTTTTACCATTGCCCACTTCATCCAATTCAAATCTGAATATGTAATACTAATCGAATAGAATCGAAAAAATCTCCAACTACAAATTTTTAAATTTTCATTGGTTAGATATGTGAATTGTAGACATTATGTATAGTTAGGTTTTTAATTTAATTTTTAATTGGACGATTTCTAAACATTTGCTAAAATATATTTCAAAAGGATACACACAAGGGAAAAAATGAAGCCAATCAACTTTTACCATTTACCTCCATGTATAATTAGAATGAAAAGAATGACTGAAAAATTGAAAGAAGATTTTCTTTGTCCTGATCGCATACTTTTCTAGTAATTGAAAAGTACGAGATTTTTCTGTACTCAATAATTCTCTTTCAAGCACTATATTACATAAATCATCAACATACAATGTTTTCAAACTTTAAGGATAAAAACACACATTTTATTATTCTAGGTGACTTCATGCAAAATATATCCACTGGGGTTTTGCCTACAACAATAAGATAGGAGGAATCCAGGAAATGATGGATGGATTTATGAATATAAATGATGGAATCCCTACTCAATTTTCTCTTAAATACAGTACTTCTGAGAATCTACATATTACAAGTAATTAATGTAGAATATTCCATTTGTAAAAGGTTAGATCATATCCCTTTACCGAGGTCGGCAATTCGAATCAAAACAGTATTCCACATCAACGCCATCTAGCGTCCCTTTTAAAAACGCCGTCATCAACCTTTTTCGCCAGAGGCCCACTAACACTAGTCGAGAAACGTCGTATTTCGCGCGTCAGCGCCTTTCGTCCGCGCCAGGCGGTAAGTCTTAATAGCACCATAATGAGTTCTATTTAATCTCAATTGCCTCCCTTAAAGTAATGTGATCTAACTTTCCTATTCTTCCGAAATATGCTTATCCAACTTTTCTATTCTTTTGAAATATTCCCCATGTAAATACTCCCCTATATAATTCTTAATAAATTATTTAGTTTTAACCAGTTTCTTTCTTGAACTATGTTGTCTATTTTATTTCAAAGTTAACTAATACACCCTAAAAACCCCGCTATCTGAAGAATCCCACCTTTTTGGAAGATTTCGGTTGGAATCCCACATTAATTCTCATTACACCTGGTATGTGCTTGATATTATTGGAAGTGATCGTTTACTAATCCTTAAAGTATTGAGGAAACAACAGCGTTTCGTTATCATTAAGAAATTTTGGAATTTTAAAGAAGCTCAATAGGCTCCACATTCAGAGAATCTGTTCAAGCTTGCTTGAACTTGATCCCTATCTCGATGGTTCAAATCCCAACTGGACAAAATCCCAAATATATATATATATATATATATATATATATATATATTGTCCTTGATAAAGCTAGACGCTACAAAACAAGGAAAATACTATGCACTATGTTTCTTATTTAGCCTATAATGCTCCCACCCTTAGTCTTATTACAGAAAAGAGAAAACATTTTCCCAAGACCCTTGCAGAATTCCTTCAATAAAATTGATTGCAAATGTGTTCCTTAATTTAAGAACACCATAAGAGGATTTTTCTGCTTCTTGCTATCCTGTTCCAAAATTTCCTGTTATCATTTTTGTTCCGAAAAAGTAGTTAACGTCAAAAGGTAAGAGTCTTTTATTTATTTATTGTATTTTAATGAAGATCATAAAAACTATTTGACTATCTATTTTAAGTGAACAGTGTATATAATTAATTTTACAGTTGAATAACTTTGTGGTACTTATAAGTACAGACAGTATACTGGATGTTAGAGCAAGAACTTAAATAGTTTTTTGACGTGGCTGGCTATTGTTTTATTATTATTATTGTGTTGCAGAGTCATCACTGTAAAAACAATACCTTATGCGTTTGTTTTTTGGCATTTATTTTTAAACTGCCTATTTATTTTGATTCTTTAGCATTTTATTTCAACGTTTTTAAAATTTTAACTTTTGAGATCTAAGCTCTTTTTTTCTTTACTTTTAATTAAAATAAATATCTATTTTTATTACAAATTAACAACATTTTAATTTCTTTATATGTAACTAAAATTTAGCAATAACATATATAGAGATTTTTCCAGGTGCTATTATTACGTATTTCTTTCCTTAGAATGGAAAAAGGAACTCAGTTTCAAGAGCTTCCAGTTTATTACAAGAACCTGCATCTGAGGAAAATAAGTGATGTACTGACGGTGTTCTTCAGATGCAAAGTCAGCAAATAAACAGCTGGAATTTTCGTTAGATTCTTAAAATGTCGATCACGAGACTGAACAAGACTCAAGGTGCAGTATAGTTAATGTTAATTAAAAAGTCTTTCGGTTTTTCGTATTATGAGAATATTTTAGACCTTTATGGACTGACGGTATACTTTAAAGTACCAATTTAATTAATTAGCTCTAAAGGATTACATTTCTCAAAGTTGAGTATTTTATTTATGTATATTCCTTAATTTTCAATATAGGGATTCAAAAAAAAATGCATAAAAAAAATTGCATTAGAGTTGGGGTGACAGGGGTAGATAAAGGGTTAAGTTCCTCATCCGTTTCGTAATGTGTCTTCTCCAACAAAAGCATTTGATATTGACCTGTTTGACGTCAAGGAATTATTTCGGTACATTACACCTCACATTATAACAATAATAATAAAATGGCTGAGAATACAAATAACAATTAATTTATCATAGTACTACGGAAGTAAGAGCTATAATTACACAAAAATATACTATTCTACACGCTATCTATATGAGTCTCGATGATAAAGGCTGCATCTAATATACATACTGCCAAGTCAAAAGATTGTAGTAATCACAGAAAGACAAACTATTACTGAATAGGTTAAGTATATTTAAAAATAATATAAATATAATATATATAAAATAATTTTTTAATTAAATGCCTATCCGGCATAGTGGTTAGTGACGCTGACTTCTGCAGTGCCGTTGGGCCTGGGTTCGAATCCCGGAGAAGGCATGGATGTTCGTAAATATATAGTGCTTTCGCGGGAAGGGGGTACTCTAAATAGACATCGTGCCTCAAGTCCTCTCGTGAGGTTGGTGGGAGGAGAAGAGTGGTAGGAGGCCCCTGACCTCCCAGGGTGTTCTCCCTGAAAATTAGGGAGGGATGGAGTCAAATAGCACTGTCACCTGCATGATGCTCAAAGCTAAGGCTAACTACAAGCTTAAAAATCTTGCCCATTACCACAATGAATTTCGTGGGCCTTTAGATCAGGTGGCAAAATTAACAACAACAAAAATTTACCTGCACATTAAATAAAATTGTTAATTAATACTTTGGAAGATATATAAACATATGTATAATATAAACCTACAACAAGAAGATATTCCAAATCTGTTTGACTCCATGCCACGATGTATAGCAGCACTTATTGCAGCGCGTGGTGGCTACCTGCAAATACGTTTAGGACACTTAATGTTGTTTTTGCTTTTAAAATTTCTACTGCTTTTATTTGTACACTAGCCAAGTCTCGTTTATAATTAGATTTCATTTAATCCTGATATTCCTTCATGGTGTTGCATTTTTACAAAAGAGCAGTTTATTATTCATTACTAAGATAGTAATTTTGAAATATAATTCATACATTGTCTGTTTTCTTGCAAAAACTGGATAAACTTGTAAAATGCAGAATCGAAATTGAAATTTAAAAGGTATTTTCTCTGTGAGGAAAAAAGTTTTGTGTGGAAAGGCCATGCAACGCTGAGGCTGTTAGATGGAGGGAAAGAAACCTGCTGTCTGACAGAGAAAAGAAATAAAGAATTTCCGGAAAAAGGGATTAAAATGACATAAGCATGAAAACTTCACTTATCGACGCGCACACACTCGCAGATGCTTTGGCGTCAGAAGAAGGCTTGGAAAATTTCCATGGGGATAAAGTTATACCTTCGGAAAAAGCCTGTGCAACGACGGGCTAAACGGGGAAGGGGGCTCGTCCGACGGGACAAAGAGGAGGGAGAAACTTCAAAAAATTTTTTAATCACATTGTTATGAAATCATCAAACAACTTCAGGAAGTGCTGACGCACTGGGGAGGGAAGGGGTAACTTCAAGGCAAGCGCAAGAAAAGCCTTGCAACTCCGGGCTAAGCTAGAGAGAAAAGCGCCGCTCTGCCGGTGTTAATAGAAATTGAAGGCATTTCAGAAAAGATTATTTTTGATGACATTACAGGAATCACTCATATCGCGCATACACCCTCATGAAAGAAAGAGAGGAAATGTCCATTTTGGATAAAGTTATATTCTCAGAAAGAAGCCCGTGGAACACCCTTTGGGCTAAACGGAAGGGAATTATAGACGCATCCGATGGAGCAACCAGTGGAAGAAATTTCTAGAAAATGGGAATTTTAATGATATTGATATACCGTCACACATGCAGCGGGAAATGTTGATACCGAGAGGAAAAAAGTCAAATTTCCACGGGTATCATAAGTTTTAACACTCAAGAAGCCCGTGCAACCTCGAGGCCATGCAGCTCTCTCTCTCTCTCTAGTCTACACTATTAAAATTCAATCTATCTATCTATGCCCGTCCATCTCACGAACTTCATCACGCAGAAGCTGTAAAGGTACCAAAATATTGGAACTTATCCGTAATATCCATTTTGACTATTTTATTTTCAATGTGCAATTAGTTAAAAAGATAAACATTTAAAACTTTTAATAAACCGTTTAACTTTAGCACCAACTTTGATTTACATTTTGCATTGTTGTAACACTGTTATTGTTACAACAATGACAAGATTAATAGGTAAAATCAGGTTTTCTGCCAAACTGGAATGTCATAGCATTTTGTACCAATTGTATTAATTATTTTTGTTAAAATAGAAATGCTTTTAACATGTGATTAGCCTTAAAATATAGTATTTAAGGTCCAATTTCTACGTATGACATTTTTTTTTTCTAAATTTCTGTGTGAACTTCTTGAAATGAAACTCTAAAAAGTAGAAGACTACTTTTATACGGATAATTTTTATTGTTTAAATATATGCTTCATAAAAAAACATGGTGTAAACTTTTGAACAAAAATGTAAGAGGATGGTAATTTAAATTTTTATGAGATACCTTTGTTTTACTTTTCATTATTTCTTAGATCAAGGTTTGATTTAAGAAGACGCTTTGTAGTTGACTGAACATATTATTTTTGAAACAGGCATGCACTACTATTATACACATTTTTCCCCACGAAGGCACTCTTTAAATGATTGTCCAATACCGCAACTTTGAGCTGTTGCAACCGATCGAAGCGTTGTGTGTCTAATATCTGGAACTTCTTCAATAAAATTAATTCTCATGGGGTATGGGCTGAATCCTAAAGTACAATTGTTTTATCCGGCCATCTAATCGGAAAAGTTCTTCCTAAAGCAGCTGGAGCCGCTTAAGGTATCCGACTACGTTGAAAACGTCATTTTTGGTCAAAAAATCACGTTTTTCACTATTTTATCATTTGAAAATTCAAACAATTATCTTTCTAAATCTGTTTTTGTTTTGTCTGTGCGATGAGCAGAAAAAGTTGCAGGTGTTTAAAATATTATTACCGCTATTAAAAGAAACCAGGCTTAGTGAAATCAGGAAGTTGATTTTCTAAACACAATTCTTTTACCGCTAATAGTTTTTCGTTTCATCACATTATAGAGATTTGAAACAATATATCTAAAATTTTTAAAGAAGCTTCTTCATTGATTGGCAACAATTTCCAATCTTTTATTTTGACTTATGCGATTGGCAACATCTGTTTCTTATGACCTCACTTGTTTTATTTTTGGTTTAGGTCTTAGAAATTTATTCTTACATTTCTTCTTAAAAACTTAACTTTTTCGCTTTAGTGAAAAAATTTACATTTGTGTGATATTCACAGCACTGTTTTGTAGTTATAATGGGTAACCACCAACGAGTTATTAATCAGTTTCCCGAAGAAGAAATTTGCTGGTAACAGGTATACTAACCAAAGCAAAGTGAAAATGTTCAGACTTGTGGCGAACTGAAACTGAATTGCGAAAAGACTCTTCTCAGAACAACAGATATGTTTAAATGGAACATTTCAAAGGTATAGAATATTTATTAAATATTTGGCAAAATGTATTGCCAACAGTTTGTGCTGTAGAATGTTTTTGTGAAAATAATATGTATATGTATGAAGATTCTGTGTTTTGGATTGGCTTCCAATGTAGCAGTAAATCTCCGAATTGTTATTTTCCATACTCCCTTTTCATATCTACTGAGAAGTTAAACAAGCAAAGTGTAAATTTGCAATTTGTTTGTGGAATGCGAGTAGTGGAAGAGGATATTCGTCTGCTAAAAAGCTGTGTGCTACGTTGAATATGCCTTGTGTAACAAAAGGGGCATACGAACTATGTGAGAAAAGCTCTTGGATAAGTTACATCAACAGCTAAAGATGCCATGAATGACGCTGCTTTAGAAGTGGCTTTGCAAAATTGTTCTAACCTACGGCAGTTACCAAATGTCTGTATGAGTATCTGTGATGGTACTGGCAAAGACGTGGTCATTCATCCTGAATGAAGTTTGTGTTGCAGTATTATCCATTGACACTGGGAAGCTTTTGTTGGAATCATGTCAAAATTGCAGAATTTGCAATACATTGAAGAAGAACTCTAAGAGTCAGTTTCACAGCATACGTATTCTTTGCAATCATCTTGGATCTGCTTCAAGCATGGAATCCGTCGGTGGTACAGGGAGCAAAATCTTCCGAGCGTTCTTAGCGGCATACGAGAAATCTGAAATACGTTCATTTTTATGGTGATGGTGACTCCCAAGGATACCTTGCAGTGAAAGATATGTACAGTATCAACAGTGTCACCAAATATGAGGTAGCGCCGTTACCCTTCAAAAAGTAGGTAATGACTACGGCTTAAAAACGAAAAGCCTCGGTGGGAAAGGAAAACTCACTGATGTATATGATCGATAAAATCCAAACTACTATGGCATTGCCATTAGAGTAATACTCATAACATCGAGGCAATACAAAGAGATACCATAGTGGCATTTTTCACTGTTGTAAGCCGTGAAAAACCCATGCATGGACAGTGTCAATCGGAGCTGATAGTTGGTGTGCATACCGGAACAAAAGCAACCGGCAAACGATTTTTTTAGAAAAAAGTGCAGGTCTTTCTGCGAAATTTTAAATGTAGTTCTGGAAAATCCGAGTACATGAAATTGTGTGATGACAATTGTTACAGGGTGTCTCCACGGTAAAACCCAAAATGCAAATAAGGTCGTTCAATGGCTGTTTGTATGGAAATTGTTCCAAAGGAAACTTTTATTGAGCTGAAAACATTCTCTTTGGGTGCTTATATTGCCGTTATTATTTACGTAAGGGTTCCAATGGTTTGTTGGAGTATTGAAAGCCTTGGCATAAATACAGGTTACTATACGCCCCGCGTAACTACAAATCTTTCGACATCATTCGAGTCAATGACTCAAAACGACATTCTTTTACCTGTACGTTCCTTTGTAATCAGCCAGAAAAATGGGGCCCAAAGAGAGAAAAATTTAACCCAAAATATCAAGTCTGAAGGTGTGTTGTTGTATAAGTAGGGACAGTTTGAAAGTATGCTAGTAATAGTTTATTTTTAAAATTGCATTTCTAAAGTTTAAATTCATTTTCTCAAAACTATGTTTTTGTAGAATTTCTTGGTATTTCAAATGTGATGTCTAAATAACCAGTAGAGATACTTGCATGAAATTTTACACAAATGTTATTAATAAAGTATTACCACAGAAGCTGGACTAAAATCTGTAATTATTGAATGAATTTGTAGTAGTTTTATGGTTGAGTTCTTTATAAAATTATCGAAAATATAAATGGAAATTTATAGTTCGTAGCTTCGATGGCTCTAACTTTTGATTCAAAGAAATAATTTAAAACTTTTAGTCAGCCTCTAGACATTTGTTTAAAAAATGTGCTGCAGCTTTAATTTTTTGTAAAATATAAATTATTTTTAAAAATAGAGCACTTGAAAAAGTTCAAATTTAACTAAAAATTTCTTTAAAAGTTAAAATTTTTTGTAAGTGTTGCTATAATTTTTCTAACTGTATTTTTATTATATGGTGCACAAAATGAAATTTAAAATGTAAAAATTTTTAGGGATTTTTAGAAAATTTAAAAATAAGTCTCGAACGTAGTCGAATATAAAAAACTTTCGAGAATGCGGTATTTCATACTTTAACGATCAAGTAATCGTTATTATGAGGAATTCCTATTTAAATCGTAGAATTCACAATACTGTTATATACTTTAATTAACTAATAAAATAAATTCTCTTTTAATTTTTTTCTTTCAAAATTTCATAACCGACTTTTTTACTTTCACTGAAAATAATTTTTCTCCTTTATTACCTGCGAGCTTGTCCAGCTTTCTCTTCAAACCAGAGCCCTGATAAATCAGTTGCTTCCAGGTCCATTTTCCCAAATTCATGTCTGAAATTTTGGATATAATTTTATGTAGATTTTAGCAGGTTAGATCCTTTTAATAATTCACACTCAATTTATTACAAAGATTTGCTAGTAGCATTTATTCTTTGGGGTATGGTATTCCCAATTATGTTCATTAGGGAAGTTTCATATTTGTCCATCTGTTTCAAAAGAAAAGTTACCTCTAGTATTGTGGTCTGTTGCATACTCAGAAATAATATCACGGATTTCACAGCCAGGGGTTAGTTTATTAATATTTGTACTGCTTAAAGTAATTCAACTTGCTTGAAATAGTCTGCTTTGAACTAAAAAGTACCTTTATCTTAACTGTTTATTTTATTTATCCTCATTAGTAAAATACTGTTAAGTAGATCAAAGTTCGAGGCTTTTATGCAAAAGAATCACAAAGAAAATAAACAGTTCTTTAAGACCGATGCGAATTTATTTTTAAAAATCAATCTTTAAATACAGGATTCAGCGGCAAAATTCACGGAGTAAATCAGAAGTTCTTCACATTTTCAGCAGCAATCAAAACACTGTCATCAGTGTTTAAAATATACGTAATTTAAAGTTATTCCTGCAAGCATGGACGGATAGACGAACATTTGGACGAAGGCTATGGCTGGATTGCGGCAAAACAGCTTGGTGAACGGATATTTCGGCGGATGGGCGTGCATTGTATGCGGTTAAAACTGTTGAAAATGCGGTTTGTTTTCATCTGTGTCGACCGTTTTCAAAGCAGTGGATCACCAGGCAACTCTATATCGCGTAAAGTTTATTTCATTAATACATGTCAGCATTTTCTGATTAAGTAGCAGGAAGTAAACCTTCCAGTGTATTGTTATCTGAATAACTATACAGTGTATCGGAAAGATGATAAACATCACAGTTCCTTTTTGTCTGAACAACAGTACATAAGTGTGTCACCAGCATATTTGATGCATTATGTATTGGGATGCAGTTCTCTACTTCACCGTTTCAATATCCAGCTACGATTAAATACTTCTTTTTAGTCAACCTACTATTGAACTCTCGTGCTTTTGACCATCGTGTTTGACACGACATTGCCATACAAAGCGATTGTTGTTTGAAACAGCGAGTTAATCTAATGACAAGTTGTGCAAGAGGAATGGCTGGTAATGTCTGCAGAAATCACTAGACAATACCAAGAGGCAATATCTACCGAATATTTTTTTTCTTCCCTTAAATCTTTTAAAAGTTCTGTGATAAGCCTCGAGTGAATGTTTGTCAGGATAATGGTACACTCATCTGATTATGTTTTAAGAAATCTTTGCAATACTGTGAACGGAAATCGCTTTTTCCAATGGTACACATTCCGCCTGGTTTTATTATTAATGTCTAATTTCAGCTTTAATGCAGAATGTGCATTTAGGCCGCCATCTAACAAAGTGACAACAATGCCTGAAAATGCAATGTCCAATGCAATTTCCTATTGCAATCGTATTTTTGCAAGGATGTTCCTGCAAGTTCAGTCTTTGAAGGGGGCATTTATGGGCGTCCGTCATTGGCAAAACAAAATTAAGGAACTTCTAAAATTCGTTCAGTTTTTGCTTAACCCACCCTACAAATGCACCAGGTTGTGCTTTCCTCACCAGAAGAATTTTAAGGTAAGCCCTTGCCATGCTTCGCGTAAAATACAGTCTGACATTGTTTCGCATTGTGATCGTCTGGCGTTGTTTGATATAGTTATTGTCGCTGCTGGTGGATGGGAATGTCCGAATCAGTATTCCCCAATGAGGATTCACTTTTGCGTCCATACGTCTGCAAGTTAAGCCGGTACCACTGTCACGAATATGTTAATTAGATCTGGCATTATCGGCAAAGTTCTCCAGAACTCCTAAAAGTTCTATAACATGCATCGTCCAATATATTTCATATAGCTTAACCACAGGCAGTTTGAAGAATTGGGTTGTGTTCTGAGAACGTGGGCGTTCTTAGTTGCGTGTGTAAATGTTCGGGAACTATTTAAGAATCAGCTCCTGAATCAGCAAATCGTGTAACAACGACATGTCGGTGACGCTTAACGGATACAAAGTTTTGACCAGTTTAGCGGCCGTGTATACTAGAGGGGTTTCCTTTTATTGCGGTCTTACCTCCCACGCAGTATAACCCTTACCTCCGGACGGCCGGTCGGAAGTCTTAATGTTCCTCACTGGTCCTAACAGTTGAGTGATGAGATGGAGATCTTGATGAACCCGGCGTTGTGGTTTTGAGTCTATAGTGCGGCGAATTACTTCTATAACGCTGTGAGTGCGATTTACGTCGTAGCCATATCAGAAAAAGAGTCAGAATCCCAGCGTATTCTATTTCCCCTTCTTTGCCTTGCTGCGCTGAGAACACGTCGTCTTTTACGGCGATATCTAGGCACGTGACCCGTTCGTCCACAATGAAAGCAAATTGGTACTTTCTTATGAAGTAAGCCAAAGGTCAGTCTTACTTCCGGTATCCTGTTGAGTTGGTCTATTTTCTTGTCGAGGTCTTGGCCTTGGTCTTTAGGAACTTTCATCCAGTCTTTTAGTTCTGCTAAGGAAGATGCAGGTTTTTTTTGAGTGAGTGGGTCAAATTGCTTCGAACCTCAAATAATAGATTAAAAATTCGCTTGGCCTGTCATTTATGCACGTTACAATCCGAGGAAATACTTTTACAATTACTTCTTTAACAATCCTTCGAATTAGATCTTGTGATCTTCACCCCAACAATCCTTTGATTGAGTCACTTAGATCTTCTTTAACAATCCTTCGAATTAGATTTAAGATGGGTGTAACATTAGGTTTGCCTCTCATATCGTAGTGAAATTTTAGCTCGTTTCTTTCTCATGGCATCCACTTCGGCAACACGTAGCAAAATTTATCTACTGTGCTAACTTCACTGTTTATCAATTACCTGGTAGGAATCTTTTATACCTTTCATGATATGCGATATCTTTTGATCTTTCGGCATATTGATACCACCCATTTTTTTTAAATATATCCGACAATATTAAAAAAAAGAAGCGCAGATTAATGATACGTTTTTTGTAAGTATAAGGTTCATACTCTAAATTTCAAAAATGACTAAGATGTCCACCGTATTTTACTTCCGTCAGAAAGGTTATCCAACACCATTCAATCAGATGACCTCAAAAATCCCCGAAAATTGGGACCTCCCTCACACATTCCCTTTACGGCTTCCTCCTCTCTTTTCTATTTTAGTACATTTCTATTTTCCTATTTCTCTTCTTTTTGGTTTGTACTTTTCTTTCCTTAAGACTTCGGACTAACAAGTGTTTTCTGTTCCGCTCTGAAGTGAAATTCCCATGAGATACCATACGTCGTGGTGTGTGTATGACCAGGGTGCTGCTCTTCAAGCTTCCTGGCACTATACATTATCAGGATTTTGAGTGATTGTGATGTTATGACTCTTGCCATTATAGCGTAGGTAGTTCTGAGGGGCCCTGTATCCAAATTCCTCCGGGGTCCTTTTTACATATGAAAATACCCTGTTAGTTGGACTGTAGTTACACATGTGGGGGCCCCAGTATGATTGATACGGCTGATCGGCGATATTCACGCCCCTGACTCTTGCCCTTTGTTAAATAATAGTATTTAAAAAGCAAAAAAATATTTTAAGGAGACTAACAGAAATAAAAATTTAAAATTAAAAGAATGCATTAGTGCTTGAAAAATACCATGTGATATTGACATCATGACATGAGGAGATGCCATTGGAAGGATGTTAAACGGTTTTGTAGCCAACAAAAGTGCAAATAAACAAAGTAATTTATCATATAGTTATTATACTGAGTAACAGATTGTTTAAAACAATAATTTATGGTAAGAGTTTTGTAATTTTTGAAAATTTTAAGCAATGAATAGAAAAAACCCCCCCCCCTAAAAATAATGGTGTAAACAGCTCATGAATGATTATGAGATTTTCTGAGCAAATGAATATTGGAAAAATGAGAAATGTGTTTTGGGGCAACATTTAAAAATTTGGGAGCCATTCAATTCACAATTCGTTTTAAAAAAAAGCAAACATTATTATTTTTCAGTTATTTTTTTTCTTTTGTTTATAAAATAAATCATTCTTTTTAAAAAACATAAAATTAAAAATTATGTATATTTGCGTTTAAAAAAAAAACCCGTTTTTAAATATTTAGAAAATTGTTTAATTTTATAAAAATAGGGCTTTTAAAAGTTTTTTCGCGATTATTTTTTTTGTGAGTGTTTTTTTTCAAATTTTAAAAAATTAGAAAAAATAGTAAAAAAAATCAATATTTTAATTTTTTAGTACAAAAAAGGAAAAGCAAAAACGAGCAGCAAATATTGTTCATATGGGTTTCACCCCTATTTCTTTTCAAAGTTAAATAAAAATTTTTTCTACTTAAAAATTTTACAATTTAACTAAAATGGATACATTTTTTTAATTTTTTAATTTTAATCGATATGTGTCAAATGTATTGCGCAAAGAAATCACATAATCTATTAATTTTAAAATTTAGCAAGAACTTGACCAGGGTTTTTAAAACGTTCAATGATAGAAAATGCCAAACACTAATTTTTTAAAGAAGGAAAAAGGGAAACCTTTTGATACAGAAACTTTAAAAAACGTGATATCCATATTTATTTGAATCCGCCGCACTTTTTTTTAAACCCATATTTTGCTACCAAAATCGGGGGAGCAAACAAAGACGGAAAATTACGTACGGTAAAACTGAACAAGATACTGTCGGATATAGAAAAAATACATGTTCTCGTTTATTTTTAAAAGTTATATTTATATATATAAGGCCCTCTTCTAATTACCACACCAATGGGGAACCATTTGAGCTCTCGACAGGTTTAACTTATATCGCTCCCCTACAGGTTGGGTCTTCAGCGGTACTAGACCCGAACTTATGACTCGCCAACCACGTGTCCGTTTCGTTGACCACTAGGCTACCGCGGTCACTTTTTACTTTCTAAATATATCGAATGTCAATAACATATTGCACTTTATAAATTTTTCACAAAAATGTGCTTAGAATTTGGGTGCGGCTTAGAAACTGAGCATAATTAATTGAAAAAATAAGTTTCTGCAAATTAAATTAGAAAACAAGATTTGATTAATAATAGTTCCAATGTTTTATGGGTAAAGTTTTACGTCAAATAGAAAATCTATTCGATGGGGAAAAAGTTCTGTTTTATTTAAAAGAAAATAATAACAATATAATTGTATTACAATAATTAGATTATTGTGAAACGATTGCTTTTGCTGATGACTTACTTCTTTGTTTCCAGGGAAAGTCTTTTCCTGATATAAGCAGACAAGCGCAGTTTACTCTTGACTTTGCATCAACCTGGACAAAGAATTATAAATTAGAATTTAATGCTGTCAAGTCAAAAGTTATGATCTTGGACAGGAGAGAAAACATTGTTCTCACGAGCAACCTCACCCTTAATGGGTTTTCTCTTGATTGTGTGAAAGAACTAAAATATCTTGGTATTGTCCTTGACAGTAAATTCTGTTGGAAACAACATGTTTTGCATCTTTCGAATAAATGTGAAAAAATTCTTCTAGGGCTTAATAGAGTTGCCAGAAATAGCTTTGGGATAAAGTCCAATGTATCATCCCTCATTTATAAACAAGGCATTGTTCCATTTATTTGTTACGGCTCATGAATCTGGGGCTCCGCCTTGAAGAAGAAAATAAATTGTCGGCTTTTGAGAAAAAATCAACGAAGAATACTTCTCCGAGTTATTTCTGGGTATCGAACGATATCCTATGAAGCTGTGTTTGCTATTTCGGGCTTTCGGCCTATTGACATCTTTATTATCAGGAATAATGAATGCAAGATCGCAACGAAGAACTGTACCAATAAGAGTCTAGATGGTTCCCTGAGAGTTTCTGAGCTCCTTCATCCTTCTGAACGATTTCCCCTTAACTTGATTGATTACCGTAAAAATATTGAAAACAACTTTCCAGTTGTCTGCTTTACAGATGGCAGCAAAATCAACAATAAGGTTGGACTTGCATTTGTTATCTTCCAAGATTTTATTGAAATTGAAACTTGCCAATTTAGAATAAGAGATGAGTGTAGTGTGTTTCAGGCTGAATTACTTTGCATAGCTCAAGCAGTCTCTTGGATCTGCAGTAACGAAATCCTTTCATCGAATTTCTTAATTTGCAGCGATTCTCTGTCATCTTTGTGTGCCTTTAATAACATTAATTCCCAAAATAAACTAATTGTTAAAACGCATATTAATCTCAATTTTCTTCGAAGCAGAGGAGTACAAGTTTTCTTTTCTTTTGTTCGAGGACATACGGGAATCTATGGCAATGAACGTGCTGACTGGCTTGCAAAAGAAGCGACAAAATTAAACGATCTGATTCCTATGAGCATTCCAAAATCACATCATAAAAAAGTTTTTAAAGAAAAAATTATTTCCGAGTGGAATAACTTGTACCAACTTTCAAA
>BMAV01023943.1:186378-222484 GCA_019973955.1 Trichonephila inaurata madagascariensis | reverse complement strand
TTTTTGACCTCCCTAGATTCATGGCCAGTAAAGTATAACGGATGATGTGGCTCTGACCAGGTTGATGCACGGTAAAAATTTATCTATTAGAATGATAAGATGGGTGTTGACAAATTAATATATATATATAAAAATATATATATATATATATATATATATATATATATATAAGCTGAGTTTAATGTTGAATGGAACACCGTCCACAGGAACTTAAAATGCGGTGGCAGATGTTTTGTCGAGAAATCTGGTTGAAAGTATAGTAGGGGATAGTGTTGCGTGTGCAGTGATTAAGAGATTGGATTTCGTTCCGGGAGCAATTGGTTGAGGAGCAAGAAGGGAACTTAGAGTTAGGCCATATCTTTAGATATCTTGAGAACTCCGAGGACAGCTCGGTTAATGCGACAATCTGGGAGAACTGGTCTCGCTATTGTAGAAGGCTTGCTATTATATGTGAAATATGCAACCACTCATGGGGAACTGAGAGTGAATATTAAGCAATCGTTTCGGGGTGAAATAATGCACAAATTTCATGACAAACCCATAGCAGGTCATTTAGGAAAGAAAAAACGGACTTAAAAGTAAGGAATGTTTGTTATTTTTCCTATATGCGAAAAATCGTTTATCAATATGTTTTGACATGCGACGTTTGCCAGAGAGTTAATTATAAAAACACGTTATCAGCTGGTCGTTTAATATCGATTGTAACTAGTTATCCCATTGATACAGTGACATTAGATTTGTTAGGCCCCTACCCAGCGTCGCGAATCAAAAGATATTGATATATATTTTAGTAACCACTAATCACTTTTTGAAGTGGATCGAAGTGATACCCCTCAAAAAGGCTTCAGCCAAAATAATTGCAGATACCCTGTTTGAGAATTATATATCGCGTTATGGAGCTCCATTAAAAATTATTAGTGACAACGGTCCCCAATTCATATCCGAAATTTTTGAACATTTAAGTAATAGATAAGGCATAAATCATGTCAAAACAGTTGTATATAGACCTCAAACTAATAGAACGGAAAGAGTGAATCGAGATCTTTTGCAAATGATTGCAAGTTTTATAAATGAAAATCACGAAACTTTTGACCAGTACTTACGAGAGTTTGCGTGTGCCTTGCGAACGGCAGTTCATGAGACCACCTGGAAGACCCCAACAAAATTATTTTTGGCTAGAAAACTTATTACCCCGTTTCAAAAATTGGTGATGGTGTCTGATGGAGCAGAATTCGCGGTGGGAAATATTGAAAAGTTGTTTAACCCTTTGACGCGCGGAAAAATAAATTCGCTGAATTTTTCAAAATAAAATTAATAAATGCTATGTATAGAACCTAAGAACAGAGAAAATACCTTTAAAAAATTTTAAGTACATTCCCCCCGAGGGAGGAGGTGGTTTCATAGGAATACCACCGCGCACTTACGACATAATTCTCGGATGAACAATATATGATTTGGATCAGATTTGTAAGATTATTCTTTATATATTTTGTAATAAATTTACTAATACATGCAATATTAAGTATTAGAATTAAAATTTAAATGTTAAATATTACAAAATATAACTATAAGAGATTGAAATCAACTTCAATAGCCAGATTTTTCATTGTATCTTTATTATTAAATTATTAAAACATGCAATAATACTGATAAAAATTATCTTCAAAAGATTAAATATTAGCAAATTTAATTAAAAGAGGTAAGCAAAAATAATATTAAAAGAAATAGTATCAGCTATATTAGAACATATATTCACCATCCAAAAAAAAATTCGAACTCCCTTCAGTATAAAAAGAACATAAATGAGATGAGAAAAAATTTCCATTCGAGAAAAACATCGCCATTTCAATATAAACAAATCCCTCCCCAAAGCAATAGCAAAAACCCCATAAATTATTAGTTATTTCACTGCCTGAGTCAGAAAAAAGAAAAACAAAGGGAACATCTCTTACGCGTGAGTGCTACAAGTCGGACAGTTTTCATGTTCTAAGCGCGCGGTGGTATCCCTATGAAACCACCACTTAGATGACTTATTATGAGGCAGTTCTTTTTATAATTTATCATTCTAAAAATTAGTTATGCTATGAACAGCATATCTAGCAAAAATGTACATAACTTACTTTGAATATTTATCTGTTTTTATTTGCTAAAGAAACTTTTTTTGAAAGTGTTCAAAAAAGTTTTTAAAACGATGCATTTTTCTCACAGAAAGAAGAGTTTTTAGTAAAGTGCTGCCATCTAGTATCTTCTATGAAAGATAAAAGATATCAGTAGAACCATTGGTTTTATTCAAATACCATTGGTATGTTTAGAGGTATTTTCAGAAAATGGTGGTTTCGAGAGATACCACAGCGCGTTAAATGTTTAAGGAGGCTAGACAAAATACTAGAGTTAAACATGAAAAATTGGCGAAGTATTACAATAAAATAAGGCGCGATGTTAACATTAAGGTAAATGATTGTGTGCTAGTAGCAGGTAGAAGAACAACAGTTAATATAAATCAAGTGTGCATTTACCATCAGGAGAAAAAGTGATGAGGGAGTGATAGTTGAAAGTTCAGTAAGCAGCGGATCTGATTATCAATCGAGTAGTTTGGAGGAGAATAGACCTAGATTAGATCAGTCACAAGGCTTTAGGAGTAGTGAGTCGGGTGAACGACGGGGAGACCAAGGGAAAAAGACAAGTCTTACTGAGAATCAGGGTGGTAGACGAGAGCAGAATGTGAATAAGCGCAAAAGAAGCAGAGGTTTGAAGGAATCGTTAGTAGGACTCATAATAAACATAACAAAATGCTAATAAAGAGGTAACGGGGATGCAAGAAAAGCTGAACCCTTCATCACGACAACCGCGGAGCCGCAAAGGAAAAGGAATAGGAGACCAGAAAGGGAGATAAATAAAAGAAAGTTACCGTCCTAAGCTAATTCAAACTGGCCATTGAAGAAAGTAGCACTCTCGAGAATCCAAAGAGTCACTTCAGCAGGAGAGAACAAGCCCCCACCACCCACGTCCCAGAAATACTCAAAGAAGCTGGTCTCTGTGAAAGAGAAGACCAGTGCAAGGGGCCTCTCAGTCCGTCCAGAGAACCATTTAGAATAAAGCCGACACTGTCTCCAGTAGCCTGACAAAGTCGAGCCACTTCCAGACAATACAAATGCTGGAGCAGAAGGTTATTCATCATCACCTTTCCTAGACAAAGACACGAGCCGTCAGCAATGCCAATGCCGGAAGAGAGATCTCGACCTTCCAGACAAAGTCGACACTCAGCCGTCACAGCCTTCGTCAGCCGGAAGCAGAGTCAGAGAATGGAAGATCTTCCTGCCGACACTGCACGCCAACAGCCGGAGCAGAGTCAGAGGACAATGACTCCCAGACAAAAGTACACTCCAGAGCTTCAGAAGATACCGATCTTCCCAGAAACAAAAGCCTATCACACCCAGACACAAACGGCCGGAGCAGGTGCCTGGCGAAGAACCGAAGACAAAGTTTGGTCATCTCCACACGCCGGCTGTCGAAGTCCGACTCCAGACAAAGTCGAGACTCCAATAACAGCAGCCCAGTCAGAGTGATCACTTAGAGCCGACATTCGTTATCGCGCTTCAGCGGGTCGAGCGATCGCTTCCACAAAGTCGACACTTCCGTACTGGCCCAGTCGAAGACCGGACTTTCTGTCGTCACTTTCCTGCACACTCAGCATGGGGTCGTCGCCGGAAAATGGTTAAATCGATCATCGCCTTCAGACAGCCGTCACTTCCAGACAATAACGCTTGCCGGAGCCAGAGCGTCGACAATTTCAACAGTTGGCGAATGATCATCTTCCTGTGACAAAGTCGGCAGCCTGGTCGCTGAAAGGTCAGAGGAAGATCTGATCATCGGCTTTCCTTAGCCAACAGAATGGAAGATCATCGCCTTCATATGTTAGTCGAGGAAGGTCGACACTTCCAGAGCCGTCAGCAACCAATATGCCGGGAAGTCGGTGAATGGAAGACCATCATCACTCTTCTGACAAAGTGACATAACAGCAGCCGGAAGAAATGAGAATGATCGGCCTTCCTGTGTCGACACCCACGCCAACCGATCATCTTCCCAGACAAAGTCGCACTCAGCACGTCAAAGAAGACCGATCGCCTCAGACAGTCGGTCATGCCAGAGCTCACGGAAGTCTCAGCGGCGTTTTCCGGTATGTTGTGCCAGTCGTTTCATTTTCGACAAATGCGAAGCGTCGGTTCGTTTTCGCTGTTGTTGCGTGTTTTATATTACGTTGTTGCATTGCGAAAAAATGAACTTTTGTATTAAATTTGTTACAGTGTTAACAGTATAATTGGCTACTAGCTTTATCATCATTGGATTGTTGGGATGCGTATAAATTTTGTGTTGTTTGTTCGCCGGTGAAAATATGTGGCTAACAGTAGCGAGCAGTCTCCATACGCCAGATTACATATAGAGCCTGGAAAGCGGGATCGCGCGCATGGAGGATGTAATTACGGTTTTTGCAAAACAGATGGTGCTGGCATGTCACCAAACATGCGCCGTTTATTATCTGCATATGGCGCAGTATGTCTGACTCCAGTTCTTCGGGGATGCATCTTTACCTGAGTTACGGTTTATTTTTTTTCGATGCTGTGAAGGAAGTGTCGACAAATATGTTAGCTCGGCAACGTTTCGTACGTCAGGTTGCCTTGGCGGAAGGTTGTCTCAATTGCATGGGGCAATGTTTTTACCGATTGCACAGGGGAAAGCCGCGATATAAAGTCGCCGGGTTTCGGCGTTAGTGCGTGGTTAATAAATGCTGTAATATGCCATTTTGCGCACGCCACCCGGCATCGAACAGTTACACCGCCATGTTTTCTTCGAGATGGCGTCTTTCAACCACCCGGCCATCAATCGAAAGTTATCATCAGCCTTCAGAAGAAACTCGATATGGGGATAAGGTAGTGTCGCGGAAGGAAGAAAGAAAGTTCCGCAGCAGGCGGTTCGGAAGCGGTTTCAGGAACGCTTTGTCAGCGTCAGCCGTTTATTCATGCTATCGGCTTTACTCTGCGATACCGGCCCGGTATCGTCTGCCGCCATCTGGGATTTGCAGAGATCGCCCGCCCACCTTGTCATTGTTCAATATTACCATGGTGATCAATCAGGAACGTGTTCTAAATTCGCAGTGCTCGAAATTTAATCACCGCCTTATGGCGCTCCCGTTAGTCTTTATCCCCAGACCACGCCATATTTCTGCCATTAATTTATCAGCCACTGGTGCCAAATCTCAGTCACCCTGGGGAGGCTCGAAATGGTTTTATATATTTTGTTTTATGTGCCCTTTACCTTTCAGCTTGAACGCCGGAATTTTCGTCTTCTTAATTGAAATGGGATTTTATAAATATGTGTTCATTTGCCAATTTTTTTACTGATTTTCGTGATGCCGAATTATATGGTTTAAATGTTGTTGTTATTGTTACATATATATATGGTGTCTGCCCTGACAATTTCATATTTCATCTGTCAGCTGACACGGCGACGGCCTTCTGTTTCACTTTTTCTCGTTACCTCTCAGCAATATATTTCAATCACGCTTAATATGCCAAAAGCCCATTGTTGTCTGTTTGGCACACCTGTGTTTCACGGTGATTGACAGTTACGCATGTCGCCAGCGCCAGCAGAATAGGTTTATCAACATTTACCGGTGATAAGGCTTCCGGGATCCTCCCCAGTACAGTCTGGACATTATACCGATAATAATAATATCATTTGTTACGCACTGCCAGTGATCACCTTACCTCTGCTACAAATTAACGACAGACAGTTATCAGAGCCCACAGTTTAACGAAATCATGAAATTAAAATGCCTGGTATATCAAACGTTCATTGTTTTTCTTCAAACAGTTCTTTTAAAATAAAACCGTTTAATGCTTAAAATTGTCCTTTCCATTTTATACTGGTCATTGCGTCCGTCGTGCGTTTCACAGCGGCACTGTGCGTTAACTCCGGCTTCGAGTGGCCACATAATATTTGCCTTTCGTTTTTGCCTTCGTTTGCTGCGCAGCTTTCTGTTGGCGTATGGTTGTGCCTTTGGTCTTTTTGCCGTAAAGCAGTTCATTAACAAACCCCATTTTACCAAGAATTTTGCGAAATTTCGCAACCGCCGTTTCGGTCGGTAAAACGGGGATCTTCGCCAATGAGCGCTGCAGTGGGCTCAATGTGAATGCGTTCCGTGCCGAAAAGATCGGCATTAGGCACCAGAATGTCGTCAGGTCAAACCGCAATGCTTCAAATGACACCATTTTCGTCGACGTTACCGGTCAAAATGTTGATTGTGCCGATATTTACCATTTTCGTTTCAAGAAATGAATACTTTAGCAATGAGTTGAATATGTATTTACCAACACAATACGTCGGCTGGAATAGCAGAATGGCGGGCGAACACGAGCCATTTTTCGAAAGTCTGTTAAAGCCATGCTGCGGTACAAAGCCAATATAAGTCATTTATAAGGCGACTCCCGTTAATCAATAAAAACATGTATTTTTGCTGTGCAAACAATTTTACAAGTTTCTGACATGTGCCTAACAATATTGCCAATTGAGCGTTTTTAGCACGTTATTAAGTTATTTTAAAACAGCAGTTGGTTTTTTTGAAAAAAAATAAAGAATGATGAGTGTTTTGGGCGTGCTTTTACCCAAAATTTTGCAATTAGGCGTGTTGGTCATTACTGAATTTTATTTTAGACAGCTTTTTCATTATGCTGGCTAAATTCCTGTACTGTTTTATTGAGGCGATGGGAATATAATATTTCACGGGCGCTGTTTACTTGCTCTTTTGCCGATAAGTGTACCTATCGCCAGTGTTCATTCAAAAGGTTCATCAAAGAAAGTATAAAAGGAATGGTCAACTATAAACCTTTATTGATGTTTCACTGTAATAAATATAGAAATAGTTTATATATTATGCTTGTCATAGCAGTGTTTACATCAGTGAACAATAATGTAATTTTGCATTAGTCATAGGTAACGAAACTCATTATGCTGTACCACGAAGATGTTTAATATAATGTGATTGTTTATAACGAAATGATTGCCGGTGCAGGCTCCAAATTGTGCGATCCTTTTCGTTTTGTCAGCAGTTGTTAAAATGTAAATGAAAAGAAGGTAGTGTGGCGCTGAAGGTACTGTCATGCCAACCGCTTCCTGACGCAGGCCCGTAGGTACGCATAGTACTCGTTGTCCCTCAGAATGTCGAATAAGGGTACTACTGGGTTCGTTAAGTTGGTGTTTCGTTATAGTTGCTTTCAGAACAAAATTTCCGTCCGTCAATACAGCATTTCCGGCATTTTTTCCTCAGCGAACTGTACGCTGCAAGACAAGATGTGTCTCACACTGGCTTAAAGCCAAAAAAAGTTGAAAATACACAAACAGGGGCCGGTTGAGACTGCCGCCGTTTTCGGTTTTGACAGGTACATGAATCCAGTAAATGATGTAAACCGGCCCCAGTGTTACTTTCGAATACTGCGTGCATCTTCGCTCAAAGTTGGCCGCCCTCATAAGACAATATGCGATACCGTCCCCCTCAGATAAGCCACGCAAGTTAATGCATTCCAGCAAAGCTCTTCATCTGGTCACCGACGAAACTTCAGTCATCCTTATCAAGCATCTCGCATCACGGTGAACAGACATCTGTTCATTACCTCACAATTATTTTGAGCCGTGAAGTCTTTCATTTCCGTCCCAGCCAGGTACTGACTCCGCTGAAATACCAGTTCTCCATTTCAATTGCTGGCCAGTGCCAGCAGGACCATCACACTGTAGTAGTAGTGCTGTAAAAGTTGTTGAAACTAATTTGATAACGGGTTATGCCAGTGCCGCTGGCAGATCAATGCTAAAGTGCTTGCCGCTGAATGGTTCAATACGTTTGTTGCCAACCTGTATCAATAAATAATGAATACATTATGTAATAAGTAACATGAATTAATAATAGTATTAGTAAGCAGTACAGCGGGTTTACCCATAATATTATTTGTCGTACAGAATATCATATAAAGTCGGTTTATAACGGCTAGAAATGGTCATATATTGTATGGCTCAAATAGTAATATTGCAATAAAATGTAATTATGTGCCACGTATTATACTGTACACCATATCAGTTGGCAATAAACAAAATAATAAAAGTTGGTGCAATGTCGTCATTGGTACTAAATAATTGGTTATAATGTCACAAAATATGTGGGGTAAAATAATGGGCACGTGCTGGTAAAGAAACAGTTAACGAATATTTATATGATGACATAAAATGTTTTTTTTTTCATTGGCGAATAAAATGGCTCGGTTGAGGCCGGGTCGTATGCCAATTTGTAATGCTGCATTACAATAGACTTCCTTCTCACGAATAAAGAACGCAAAAACATTTATAAGCAATGCTTCCCTTCAAGAAAAAAAATACTCAGCATCACCATTTTGTGAAAATAACTACAGGCTCTAGTATCGCATAACAACTTCAACCGAAAATGGCTGTACCTTTAAAGATATCGTTCTAGGCAAGTGGTGCCAAAAATTTTGCTTCTCAATACCAGGCGGTCAATACGAGACAGACGACAACAAGCCAATCCTCATTGCCGTAGATATCGATACCCGCCAGTTCATGCAAACAACGGCGTTACCGACAATACCATATCTATGGTTTAGTTTAAAGTTTTTTTTTTTTGCCTTGGTTGGCGGTTTGTTAATAAAAGCTTTCGAGGGTTTTGTGCCATACTGGCCTCGGTTTTGCTAATTGCGGGGTGGGCTATTTTTATGTGAGTTTGTGATGGCATTTTTTTTAATAACAGAGTCATATGCTGCAGGGGCCGGTGATTTTAAATTATGAATGACTGGTTCGTGAGGTCTGGGGAGCATGACTTTCGAACGTGAAAGCAACAGGAAGGTCTTCAGTTTCAACGGGGATGACCACAGTGGGGAATAACCATCCCTAAAATACAGGGCCGTATTAAAAATTAGAATACAATGCTCACATTATTTTTACATAGTATATCAATATTTTAATATTTATTAATATTATGATGTTAAAATGCTAAAATAAATAATTTGTTGAAATGAACAGCGGTTTCATACTGAAATATATTTTCCTGTTTCAAAACATGAAAAATTAGTATTTCAACATTCATAAATCCTCATTACTGTGCCATCATAGCAAATAAATAGCAATGTCAGCTTTCGCCCAAATAGGTTACCGTCAGATAAATACCTGTCATGACAATTCACCACTAAATTGGCCTTTGTTTTTAAATTGATTCCTTATGGTGGGTTTGTTACATGCGAAATCAATACAAAGAAAATTTGAGAATGACTCATAGTGTAAATAAGCTATATTGCTGCCGAACGTCGTCAAGAGCTGCTGGCGAATTACCATATCAGGCCGGTAGCGCCAGTATAAATGCATTGCTGGGTACTGCCGCAACCATGTTTATACGCAGCAGGAAATTGAAATAATGAAACAGCTGGCACGGGAAATAAACGCCAGGCCGAATGTCATTGGTTTCAATCAATTTGTTCAAAGAATATAGCCTGTTTTAAATGCTTTTAAATCGTCGCCATTTTCGCCGTACCTTCGCATATATAATCTTCGCACTTCGCGTATAACCATTCGGTAGTGGCCTCTGTTACGCACGACGACAGTAACGATATAAGTTCATTTGAAATGACGATGCGCGTTAGTTAAATGTTTCTGCTGTGATGCGTTATTCTCAAAATGCATCAAAACAATGCTCTTTATGTTTAAAGTCATGTTTCGCATTACCTTCTTCGCCTTTTGTAGCGCCTAAAAGTTCGAAGTTGGGAAAATACCGAAAACAAAATATGTTTCCGACCATGCCCTTTTGTAAAAGCAATAGCGACTGTGCACCATTTCAAACAAAAACTGGCGCCGGTTATCAAGGGCTGAAAGTTATCGCTTTTGCGAAATGCGTTACGTAAAATACTTTTTATCGAAATATCTTTTACCAGTTCTTGGCTCATCACAGCGTTATTGTTTATCTAATATCATTGCGAAGCAAAAATCCTTTAGCTTTTTCCGAAAGTTTTGCCGGTCACCTTCAGTATTAATCATATTTTAAAAACATGTTGCTGCTGCTGCTGCTGCTGCTGCTGCTGGCTACATATTGCTGATACACATACATACATATATATAATATTTAAAGCCGATATGGTCATAGAAATGCAACCGCGCTTTTATGTAATATGGTAGTCAATAATCAAAATGGTATTTTGCTTATTTCAAACTTAATACGGGTTTTTAAAACTGTTAGCGTTTTGCACTGTTTTTGCCGATTGACAGGTTATTTTCGTCGTTACATACACTCAATACTGGTGCGCAAAACTTCACGTGGCCTCTGGCATACAGTTCGTAGAAAGGAAAATCCGGAGATCAGCAGGGAACACGGTCGCAGCAGCGCGCAGCGCAAATATCGTGAACGTCCAGCCAGAGCGATGAGCGCATGCAAAACGCGACAGTGAATGAATGGCGACGGAGACAGCTGGTTCAACATATTCTCGCCGCGAATGCAAAACAAACGGTATTGAAGAAATACCGGACGAAATTGGTTGCGGAAATACGATCGGAAACCTGGTGAGGGTGTCAAACAACAGCGCAGCCGCAGTGCCCGGAATCGTCATGTTAGCAAACGGCCCGTGCCCAGAAAGGCGACCGCAGGGGATCGACAGGTCAGCCCTTCAGCGCAGTGTCAACAGCGTCAGCAGCCAGGCCAAGTACAGGCGACAGCGTAGCGTTTGGCCGTAACAGACGCCGTCGTGCATAAATTACCGCCGCCAGCCAAAGACGGCCACTTTGCGCCGTCACGGCAGCAAAACCGACAATCAATGGGCTACGACGGTGCTCAGCAGCGAGATGTAACTGTTTTACCATTTTGTTCGCCGGGATGGTCCGAGTCAATATTTTGTGTCGTGGCCCGTATGTAGGCATTTCATAATCTTTTCAGGCCTGGCACCGCTTTACGATTTATAACGTACGCCGCATCCTTTCAGCCGTTGAGAGCCGGAAAGGAAGACGACAGCGCCCCCCAGAGGCCAAACTCACGAATATTTCGGCGTCATCGACGTCATCCGGAATAATGGTCCTCAACAAAAGAGGCTGCCGATACAGAAGGGCTACCAAAGAATGTTAACAGCGCCTCGGTGGAGTGAAGCAACCAGGCTGGTGGGCATATGCCATATTGAACACGTCGACAAGGAGTCGTTTATATGCGCTACTTACTGATCACGCTGCAGCCTTTCGCCGACGCCGCACATACGGCTCTCCTTATGCCTTCGCATTTCGCCAGATGATTTTCGCAGCTGAACCTGTTTCGCTGCTGCTGTACACCAGCAGCCTCGTCACTTGCTTTTTCCCGCAAAGCATAATATAGCGTAACAAAATAGTGTTGGGCGAAATAAAATGTAAGGGCGCCAGTTTTGTCGTTAGCAAACATAGTAAACAGGCTTCAATTCTTCACAGCGCCAACGATCCTCAAGATCGCCGGAACATCAGGCCTCAGGTTGCAACAGCGTGCTGCAAAATTCTTCAATATTTAAAACACTATGTTTTTGCGTCGCGTATCGAATGCATCAGTTTCATCTGCATCTTTTCACGCATTTAAGAAATGCTAAAATAGCGGGTTTTAAATATTAAATGAAAACAAAATATTTCAGCGTTATTTTGCCTTTAATATGCCAGGTTTTTGGCGAGCGCAGCCAAGAATTTAAAGTATAAGATGCATTTTTATTTGCTTTTTGCGGCCGTACTGAAAATTTTCTGATAACTGTAATTTACGATTGAGTAACTGTTAACATTGTTATAAAAAAAAATTGTTTCTGCGCGAAATGTGCCTGTTAGTTTTGTTTTTTGCCAGCCTGAAGTAAACATGTAATATTTTAAAGCGCGTTACGGCAGTGCTTTTCAGCGACGGCCGTCAGTTTTTGTTTTTAGTTAGCTCACATGTTACATGGCGACAATCGCGACGTGTGTGGTATGGTCTCATACGATATTTCAAAAATACACTGGCTTTTTAAAAAGTCTTTTTACTACTTGTTTAAGTTCTCACCGCCAGGTACTTCCTTAGTTAATCATATTTGCCGTGCAGTTTGAGTAAACAAATTTAAAATTACGTTAAGTCATTTTTTAGCCAGCCATGACTTCTCGAAAACTTGTTGATTAGAACATATCATTTGCTTGCAAGGAGAAAATATTTTTTCGTGGCTCTGTTAGTAATATCAAAATATTTTAAAAGCTCGAGTTTTTTGAGATTATTATTGTTTCTAAATGTTTATTAACTTTGTTAGAACAGTTATGAGTATAATATTGTGCCCAGTTGCTTTGTCACGCTGAATGTAAATACTGTTTAAGAGCTGGAGTTATTTAAAATATGACACCATAGCAAAATTATAATTGTCATTTTTAAATATCCATGTAAAAATTGAAATAGAATTTGCATTCAGACAATGATGAAATAACAAAATTTGTGTGCTCCTTAATCCATTTTGTGTGTGTGTTTTCTAATAAAAGTTAATAAACATTTAAAAGTATGTAAATCTCAAAAACTCGGAGAATGGTTTTAAAAATATTTTATTATTACTAAAAGTTGAATATTATAACCGCAAAATTTTAAAATGATTGTTGTAAAAAATGAAAATGTTGAAAAAAAAAGAATGTGTTCTGGAAATTACTTTTCTCCTTGCAAATCAAGAATGAATGTTCTAATCAACAAGTTTTTCAGAGGTCATGGCCAATTTTTAAAAAAATGATAGCATTAATTTTAAATTTGTTTATCGACCATAGCCAGTAAAAATATGATTAATAGAATTTTCTTGATTTCAGAACTTAAAACAAAATTAGTAAAAAAGTTTTTTAAAAAAAGCCAATTAATCGATAAATTTATTATTTTAGAATATCATACATAGTATGAGTTATAGCATACCACACACACATTCGCGCGATTCTGTCATATGTAAGCAAGTATCAGAATAATAAAATAAAAAATTTGTGGCTAGGATGTAAAAATGAGAAAAACTTATATAAAATTAATATACTTAACTTAAAAATTAATTATGTATTTCTCTAAATTTGTAAAAAATAAAAACTAACTAGATTTTTTTTTTTATTTCATACAAAAATTCTGAGGGTTTTTTTTCTTTGTATTTTATCCAATCTTCCCCTTTAAAATTTTGCTTCACTTTATCAAGTATTAGTTTTTTCGCTTTTAAATGCCCGTATGCTGCTGTCCACCATGGTTTGTTTTGTTTCTAAGTGCCGAGATGAGTTTTGGGCTTTTTTAATCTCTTCTATAATATCCATATTTGCATTTTCATTTGAGCTTAACTTTTGTTGAAGAAGATTGGTATATTTGTTCCAATTTGTTTTTTTTTCTAAAAGAATTTGTTGCTGAGCTGTTTGTTCTTTTGTATTTAATGATTATAGGGAAGTGGTCACTTCCAAAATTATCGGTATTTGGGGACCAAGATAAATCCTAATTTAACTTTATTGATGATAAAGAAAGATCTATAGCTGTAAATATTCCCAGTGAATGGAGATAAATTAGACTTCTATCGTTTAGCAGCATTAAATTATTTTCAAGAATCCAATCAAAAATCTTTTCTCCAGGAGCATTGGAATTTTTTGGTCCCCATATCTCATGAGAGGCATTTAAGTCTGATTATCAATATATGATACTATATTTTCGATAAGTTGACGTCATTAAAGTTTCCCAGTGGAATGTAGATATTAAAAATTGTAAGAGGAATTGAATTCATCTGAGCTCTGATTAAAATTTCTATGTCCTCACTAATTTCTGAGAATATTTTTATCCCCTAATTTTTTTTAAAAGCTATCATTAACCCTCCTCCTTTTTGTTTTTCTCCACAATTCAAAAAAATATTCTTATTAGAAATAGTGAAATATCATTTCATGTGACCATGTTTTTGACTTTTTAAAAAATGCTTGTTTTTAAAAAATTTGGGGTCGAAAAGAATATTGACCTCTTGTATTTAACTCCACGTGCATTCCTTTGGGATTATATTCAATTTAATGGGAAAAAAGGTGAAACTACAAATCAGTTTAAATGCCCAAAAAAAAAAAAAAAAAATAGCAGTTTAATATTGATTTTTTTTGCGAAAATATAAGAAAATTTGTATATTTATCTATTTTTTATTTTGTTCCACTACACTTTCTAATATATTTCTTTTTTTGTTCTGATAGTTTTTTTAGTCTTTTGCTTTTTTTATTTAGTTTTCTATTTTTTTGGGAGTGTCATCTTTTTTAAATTTTAATTTTCATGCCCTTTTTTTAAAATAAATTCCCCTTGGTTATCAAGGGAAAAAAATTAAAATTTTTTTGAGTTTCCATGTTTTGTTCTGTGGTAAAACACTGTACTATTTGTTCTAATTTTTTTCAAATATATTTTTGTTTTTTTAAATTTTCTGTTCTTTTTTTTAATCTTTTTTTCCCCGATTTTTTATTTTCGTTTAATTATTGAATGTTTTGGGTGAGCATAGGTTTTTTTAAAATTTTAAACTTTTCGACAGCTTCATTTCTCGAGATTTTTTGGTCTGTTTATATTAATTTTAAGATTTCGACTTTTGTTATTTTTTTTCAAATTTTAGAGTTTTTCAGACTTCTCCACAAGAGCTACATTTTTAATGTGTCCTAATTTCCCAGTTTTTGATTTTTAGGTTTTTTCAAAGTATAAATTAGTTTTTAAAATTTCGAACCCATTGGGAATCTTTCGGGATCGTGCATCCAATTTGGGTTTTTAAATTGTTTTATAGTTTGAATCCAAACTGTTTTTGATGACACGTTGAATGTCCAAAATTGCATAATTGTTATTTTATAATTCTGATTTATGTCTTCTATTGTATATTCCGTGTATATTCCTTGCAAAATGTATCTACTGGTTAGGCCAATAAAGGAACTTCACTTTTTTTTATTCCATTTATTTTTTTTAATCTTCTTTGGCGGTCCCCAATAACTTATTTTGATTATAATCTCATTATTTTTCTTTGCTTACACCGGGGAAATTTTTTTTAAGTGTGAAAGTTTCATTCTTATTTTTTAATTTTAAGTGGATTATCACTCTGAACATATTTTCTGTTTTTTAAGAAAATTGTAATGTTCGATTCGTATTTTAAAATTGAGTTTTTTCCCCAAACCTGGTTAACAATTCCATATCTGTTAGATTACACCTATATTTTTTAAAAATGAATTATTATTTGTTTTTCAACCCCCCATCTTACTTTTGGGTGAGGGGAATACCCATTTTTTCTTTCTACCCAACACCTTTTATTGTATTAATACACACCTTGTAAATACTAAAATTAAAAAAATCTTATTCGAAGATAAAGAAAAGTTTCCAAATAAATTTCAAGAAAAAAAAAATTTAAACAAAACGATCTCACCAACTGAACCGCTTAAATGTTAAGCAGGCAAAACCTTTCACACCCGCAAAAACTTTTGGGCCATTTTTTTTAATTTTTCTTAAAATGTTTCTAAACGTTACATTTAATTTTTGGGGTATAGAGAAAAATGCTATTATCTCCTAAAAAGTTTAAAAAAAATTTAAAGTTAGTAGATACAAAAAAAATATATATATATTTCATTTTTTGAACAAAAAAACTAAATGTTTATTTGTTTGACCAGCTTTGGGAAACCAATATCGTGGGCTGGGGTTTCCACGCCAAACCTTTTCTAGCCGAAGGTCGATGCCAAGGCGTATCCCTTGGGAGGAACTGGTTTGTAGTAACCATATTTTTTGGGGGGATACAACCTTCAAAAAAATCTTCGCGTTGTAATACATCTATTCTTTCTTCGGCATTTTTTTTTAATGCTGGTGTTTTCTAAAAATATTACCAGTGTAATTTAAGGGGTAGTTTAAACGATTTCTCGAATATCCATTTTAAACTTTTTTTTATCGCAAAAACAAACAAAAAACTTCATGTTTAAGTTAAATTTCAAGTTTTTAAATTTTTTTCAAAGTAAAGAATTATTATTTAAATTCGAAGATTAATTGCATTTTTTTTCAATACGAGACATAAGTATCATATTAAACATAGTTTTAATTCTTTGCCAGTACAAATAAAATAATTATTTATAATTATGAAAAATACACATTTTAGTATAATCACAATGCAGAATGTCTAGTCAACATTGAAACAGAATCTAATCTAGAAATAGCATATATCTTATTATCCTAAATCTCTATTATTTCTCTTTTATTTTTATCATTACCTTAATTCTAAAGGGATAACCCCTAAGATTTTTTGAAATAATCAAACGATTTTCTGAATTTTTTATTTTATATTTATTCAGAGATGATTTATTTTTTACAACATAGAGATTATCTCATATTGGTTTTTTTTTAATATAATAGTTACAAGGAATTAGTTACAATTTGGAAGGAAATCTATACTTACAGTACAGTATTTTACACATTTCACAATTTTCATTATTTCTCTCTCTCTCTCTTTTTTTATTTACAGATTTTCGAAAAAACAGCAATTTACAAAAAACTGTTGATATTGTATTAGTTTCTGAATAGAGTATAAGAAAATTCATTTTTGCTCCAGATAATAAAAGTGGCCGTGGTAACCTAGTGGTCAAGGTTGACTCGTGGCCAACGTGTCATGAGTTCGAGACCAGTACTGCTAAGGACCCGCAATATAGAGGGGGGCGATGCACTACAAATCTACCGATGCTCAAACGGTCTCCAGTTGGTGTGGTGTGTAAGTTAGGAGAGAGGGTGCCAGCTCAAGTGTCGTTCTCGTCACTTGACCATGGTTCAAAATTACGAGGACCATCACCAAAAGCCCTCAAGTAGCTGAATAGTGTGACATTAATATTTACTTACTCCAGATAATAAATGTGTTGAGAATAGATCTCGAATTATCCACGTATAATAAATCTGGAATTTTCAACAGCACGACTCCTAGGATTCCTGGAAAGGGGTGATTGAAATCGTAAATTGAAATCGTATCTGCAGCATTTTGTCTGAATAAGAAATGGATTAATCAAGAGTTCACATTTGGGATTTTTACATATTTATCTTAAATTAACATTTCAAAATTTATTATTATTTTTTAAAACTAATTAACACAATTCAAAATAAAGACTCCAAAATTTGCTAACGTCTTTTTCAAATCCTACATAATTTTATTCTTTTTTTTACACTTATATATATATATATATATATATATATATATATATATATATATATATATATATATATATATACATATTTGTGTGTGTGTAAAATAATTGAAGGATTTTTTTTCTAAACAGGATATAATATGTAAAATTTCTTTTCAATGGAAATAAGTGATTTCATTTTGTACAGTTTATATTTCAATATTTGAACAATTATAGCAAAAATTATAATTGTCATATTTTAAATATCCATGTAAAAATTGAAATAGAATTTGCATTCAGACAATGATGAAATAACAAAATTTGTGTGCTCCTTAATCCATTTTGTGTGTGTGTTTTCAAAAAAGTTAATAAACATTTAAAAGTATTAAAATCTCAAAACTGGGAGAAGGGTTTTTAAAAAAATATTTTATTATTACAAAAAGTTGAATATTAAAAACCGAAAAATTTTTAAAAAATGTTTTTGGAAAAAAATGAAAATGTTAAAAAAAAAAGTGTGTTCTGGTTACTTTTCTCCGAAATCAAGAATGAATGTTCTAATCAAAAATTTTTTCAGGGTCAGGGCCTTTTTTAAAAAAATGATAGCTTTAAATTTTTAAATTTGTTTTCGACCATGGAAAAAATATGATTAATAGAATTTTCTTGATTTCAGAACTTAAAAAAAATTAGAAAAAAGTTTTTTAAAAAGCAATTAATCGTAAATTTATTATTTTAGAAACATACATATATGAGTTAAAAACCCACAAAATTTTTTGGGGATTCTGTCATATGTAAGCAAGTATCAGAATAATAAAATAAAAAATTTGTGGCTAGGATGTAAAAATGAGAAAAACTTATATAAAATTAATATTTTTAACTTAAAATTAATTATGTTTTTTTTAAATTTGAAAAAAAAAAACTAACTAGATTTTTTTTTTTTTTCATAAAAAAATTTGGGGGTTTTTTTTTGTCGAGTATTGTATTTTTTTACCTCAATAAAATTTAAAAGTTTGAATTTCTTTTTTGTTTGATTCTTACTGCTTAGTTAGAAATATATCAGAAAAATTTTCAATTTTATTATAAAAAAAATAAATAAAAAATACATCTATACTTAAATTCTTAATATGCATATACTCATAAGAAAATAACATATTAAAATTTTTAAAGAAATGGGGCCTTTTGAAAATTTTTTTTTTTCAAGTATTTAAAAATTATATTTTAGCTTTCATAATGCCCCATTCAAGAAAAAGATAGGGTGAAATTGGATTATTCCAAAAATTTTAAAAACATAAATTTTCTTTAAAAAATGTGGAAAATTTTACCTTTTTTGTATTTACTAATTTTTTTAACCTGAAATTTTTTGTAATATTCCTAAGAATGTTTTAAACAGTCTTAGGGATCGATTTAACAATAGCTTAATTGGTTTTGAAGGAACAAAATGAAATGTGTTTATATGTTTGCTAACATTCAACAAAAAAGCTAATATTCCCTACATTTTAATTTCCTTAAAAAAAGTATTCTGATTACAGCAAAATATACCCCTAATTTTGTTACATATATTATATATAATACACAGGGAAAAAATAGAAGTGATTGGGAAATACACTGGTGTGCAAAACTTAAGCAACAGGTGGGTTTATTGCCATAACTTCACGAAAAATCATCTGAGAGACATGAAATTCTGAAATAAGGGAGAGTATTATGTACGTAAAGGATGACGAAAGCATCGGCGCTGAAAAAGGAATACAACGCATAGGGTTTGGAATCAAACAAAACAAGCTTTATTGAACGGCATAGATCGTGACTCTGATTGTCATCCAAAGGAAGAACAACAAGCAGATGTTCCTTAATAGGTATATGCCCTCCCTTTTACAATGGTTGCTTCGCACCGTCTCCGCATACTCAGAACCAGCTGGTGCAACATTTCTTGAGGTAGGAGTCAATTCCTCAATCAACATCTGTTTGAGTTATTGGTTGTACCCGGATGTTTAAGCGGTGGCAATCCCGTCTCCCCAAAGCATCCCACACATGTTCGATGGGATTTAAATCTGAGACGCTCAATCCATTCGAGTGATATCTTCACTTTCCAGCAGCTCCTCAACAGCAAGGTGCGATGTGGCCGTGCATTGTCATCCATAAAATGAAGTCTGGGCCAATGGCACCTCGGAAAAGATGCAAAATGGGGAAGAAGTACCTCCTCACAATAGCGATCCCCGGTTACAGACCTCTGTCGAAAATGTGAAGCTCAGTTCCGCCGTTCAGCATAATGCCAACCCAGACAAGAACCCAGGACCACCGTAACGATGTCTTTCCTGATGTTACTGGGATAAAACCGGGTCCCGATCTCTCCAAATCAAAACGCGTTGAGAATCGCTTTGGTACTGAACCGACTCTCATCCGTAAAGAAACGACCCATTGATCAGTTGTCCAGTTTTGTGCTTTCGTCCCACTGTAAATGGTGGCTTCGTTGGCCATCTTTTAACAGGAGCAGCGTTCAGGACGGGGGTGAACAGGTCCCCTTTGGAAGGCGGTCTGGCCACAGTAAACCGCTACACTTGTCGACCTGTTGCTGACAGAGTTTCTTTGCAATGGCGCTTGCTGACTGCTTTTACCTTTTTCGCCCCGAAAGGGTGATATATCGTCATCCCCGCGTTGTCGTCCTCGGCGGGCCCACCAGCCTTTTTAACAGCTGTACCTGTGATTTGGAACGTTTTTTCCCGCGCATGAAACGACACTTTTGTTGATTCCGAACTTTGCAGCTGCACTGGTGACAGTACGCCCTCCTCCAGGTTTCCGATCATTTTTCCACGATGAAGTCGTCCAGGTGATTTCTTCTAGCCATATTTCACGAACTGACTCACTGGCACTTGCAGAGAATATGGTGAATTGTGTCTCCGTCCCATTTCATTCACGTTGAGCAGCGGGGCCCATCAGGGTTTTGCGTACGCCACACGTTTGACGTTTTTTTTCCTATATTTGATACGCATGACGTTTCTACTGATTTTAGTTTTCCCCCTCTACTGCCCCAGACCCCCTTTTTTCTGCAATTTCATTTTTCGCTAAATTTTTTACATTGTTGCTTAAGTTTTGCACACCAGTGTAATTGTGGAAGGTGTATGTAGCATTTTAAATGCTCTAATGTATCGAAAAAACACACACAAACTTAAAAAAACAATTTTAAAGTATATAGTTTTAAAAAAATTATTATTATAAGTTTAAATAAACTTAAAATACCCATTTAGGTTATTGGCTATATATTTTTATAAAAATGGTTGCATTTTCGTATTATATCAACTCATATATATATATATATATATATTTTAAAATATGATCACTCTTTCGAGAGAATATTAATTACACTAGAAAACTCAAGAAAAGTATTAAGGATTTTTTTTCTGCCATGATAGAAATTTTAAAGGATTTTGCTTCACATAATATTGAAATATTAGATCTGAGAAAACAAAATGATGAATAAAAACTGAAATTTTTATAAAAGTGTCTTTTTTAAAAAATTTTAAATGCAATTTCACAAAAAAAAAAAATTATTATAAATGTTTCAGAAATACCCTGCTTTATGTGTAACACTTCCTTTTTTTATTTTTTTATTTTTTTTTTTCAAATAGTTACTTTTTATCAAAAGTTTCTTTTTTTTTTAATCAAAAAGGGGGCATGGTCAAATTTGCCTAATTTTTTGTTTACTTTTTTCAATTGAAGTTTTTCCAACTTCAAATTTTTTAGGAACAAAAGTGTTTAAACCCGAAAGATAATAATGCAAGGAAATACTAAAAGAAATATAAAAAGATATTTTGTCTTTTTGGGTAAAATTTGAATAGAGCTAAATCGCACTATCACCTTTGGGGCTGAAAGCGGGAAAAAACCAAAAGCTACCCAGCCCCTTGCCATATTTAATTTCTGGGCCTTGATTTAATTTTAATATGGTTACGTCGATCGGGGTGGCAAAATAACAAAAAAAAATTTTTCACCAGAAATAGTTTTTTTATACAGGGGAATATTTGAAAATTATATATACAGGAATTGCAGTTTTCTAATGTTTGGAAAAAAAGAAATAAAGCGACTGATTTTAAAGGTTTTTAAAAGAATATATTCTTTGAATAAATTATTAAACCAATATTTAAATTTGCCTGAAAGATTTAAGCAAAAAAACTTTTCTGTTCTTCCCGATCTGTGATTTCATTTTTATAAATTTTTGAATATGATTGACGGGGATAAAAAATGAATTGTTTGTAATTTTTTAATTCATTTATACTATACTTCTTAATTGAGAATTAATTCATAACACAGAAATGTATTTTTTGTTGGTTTGCTTAATATAATATTTACACTATGAAAGTCATTCTCAAAAATTTTTTTTGTATTATTTCGCATGAATAACCACCAACAAATTACCATAAAAAAAGAGTCAAGGGAAGGATCAGAATCCAAAAAAAAGTAAAAAATTTTAATTTTATAGTGGATTGATTCGTAATTTGAACTCGGTAGTTAATGAATTTATCGAAGTGTAAAATTTGTAGGGCGAAAAGGATGGCCTTTTTAATTGTTATATTTAATCAGCCCTTTTTTTGTACTTTTTAACCCTTTTTTAAATTTTTAAGTTTAAAAGAAATATATTTTTTTGGATTAGAGAACAGGAAAATATTCAATTTTAATTAATTATTTCATTTCAGCAAATTAATTTATTTTAGCATTTTAACATCATAAATTTAAAAATATTAAAAAAGTATTATACATGTAAAAAAAAAGTGAAATTTAATATTCCTAATTTTTAATACTTTGATTTCAAAACAATATCAATTTTTAGGGGTGGGTTATATTTATTCCCCCCCCGCAGTGATTTTTAGGCCATTTTTTTTTGAAAAAAATGAAGAAACCTTCCTGGTCTTTTTACGTTCAGAAGGGACAAGATAAATCCACAGACCAGCCCAGCGGTCGCCAAACTTTTGGGCCCTCACGGGGCCCGTAAATTATAATTTAAATCCTGCGGACCACTATAGGATTTTTAGATAAATATATTTATTAAAAAATGTCACAAGATCACAAAATGTACCCAAAAAAAAAGAAATTGTTAATTGTAACCAAAAGAAAGCTTTATTAATAAACCATAATAAAAAATTTTAAAAAAAGTAAAAAAAAAAACCTGCTAATTTGATATCGGGGGTAGTAGCGCCCAAATTGTTGTTTATGTTCGCCCAAAATGGGGAATAATATTACAATATGGGTTTGCTTAATATTTTTTTCTCTTTTCGATTTGGTGCATGGGGGTAAGTATATTAGAAATAACTTTTTTTGTTTTTTAAACCCCTATAACCCTTCAATTTGACGATATCTTTAAAAATTTTAAACCCTTTTCAGTTTAATTTTTCTATTTGCTCTTCGTTTAATTTGGTCACTTTTTAAAATGGAAATTTTTAAAATGAGGAGTACTGGGAAAATTTTTTTTTTTGAAGAATAATGTTGTGCTTTTTTAAATTTTCGCTATAAATAGTTTATTTTCGTTTTAAAAAAGTTTTTTTTCGTTTTTGTTCGATGAAATTTTGGGGAAAGGGAAATTGGTAAATTTTTAATTTTTAAGCTTTTACTACTCTGTAATTGATATTTAAAAATTTTAACATACATTATGTAATTATTTTATTCATAATGAAAAAAATGCAATTATTACTATGTGTAATCATCATATAATATTCGTTATTTATAATTGTTTCTTTTAGCATTTATTTATAACTATTTTTACATATTTTGTATTTATTTATAATAATTATTATTTAATTATAATTATTATCTTATTTATTTATAACTATTTCTTTTGTTTATTTATAGCTATTCTTATGTTTATTTATAGTTATGTATTACGAGTTCTCTTATGCATTATTTTTTTTATAATTCGACGATTTTATTCTTTTTAATAATTACTATTTAATTATATTACAATATATGATTATATTATTTCTAATAACCGTTATAAAATCGTACTATATGAATATTATATAAATTACGATAAAATAATATTATAAGATTATTATATGCTGCTTATAATACTATTATTAGTTCATGTTACTTTTTATTACATAATATTATTATTCATTATTTATTGATTGATCTAGGTTGGATTATTAGGCCATATTGGATTTCATTCCAGCAACAAGAAGCGCTGCTTGGTGTGATCCTTATCACGCCAAGCAGCATCCTTTTCCCCGGTTATCAAATTATTTTCCAACAAAATTTTTGGCACCATCATTTCTAGTGTGATGGATTTTCCCCGCTTCCCGGGAAAGATTATGGATGTTTGAACCGAATGTGTTGTTACTGCAAGATGGAGAGCTGAATTTATTTCAAGCTGAGGTCAGTACCATGTTTTGTGGCTGGGACAGATGAAAAGGCCTTTTCACGTAAATAAGTTGTGGAGATTGTGTGTGTGTGTGGGGAACGGTTTTCGTCATCTGTTCCCCAAGGGAAAAGTTTTCACTTTTTAAAGTTTAAACCGGGGTCTTGATCGGGATGAATGAAATTTAAATTTGAGAGTTTCCCGAAGGGATAAGGGGAAAGGGGGTTTTTTAGGTCATGTTTAAAATTTATTATCCTGAAGTTTCCTGAAAAACTTTTAAAATTATAAATATTTCATGTCGGGGAATTTTTCTTTTTTGGGGGGGAAAATAACGAGAAAAAAGTTTTCCTGAAAAGTGATTCCAAGTGCTTTTTACTAGGATTACTACTTACTGGTTTACATCATTTTCGTTCATGTACTCATCAAAATTAGAAAACATTTGAAGATAGTCTTCAACCAGCCCTGGTTGTCACAGTAATATTTTCTTTTGAAACGCATCCATTTTATTTCCCCGTAGGGGTGAACGCATCCTTGCCCTTAAAAGGATTTTTTTTGTTTTTTAAAAGGGGAAAAAATATTTGCCGGGGAATGAAAAGCCGTAGCCATTCATTGTTGGAAAAGTTTTTTTTCGAATTTTTGGGGATTATTTTGTTCCGGGAAAAAAAATGACTTCTTCTCTTAAAATAAACTAACGAAAGTTGGGGTGTATTTTTAATTTATTTCTGGGGACCAAAAAAGGAAATTTTCTCGCTTGCCCCCCTTTTTGGCACCCCTCCCTTTGGGCCCTTTTTCCCTTTTTTTGTAAAGAATAGGAGAGTGGTTCAATGACTTGAAAATTACCCTTCAAGTTACACTACGAATTTCTTTTTCATTTATTTTTGCTGCTCTTCTTGTCTGAAACTAATCATAAGTTTAGATTTATTTTAACCAATCTTTTCCCATTAAAAAAATATCCACAGTTATAATTAAATATCTTCAGTGAGTACGAAATAAGAAACATAATGAGGTTTCGTTCTGTGACTAATTATATAAAAATTCTAGTCATTACCCGCCCGTTGAATTTGTTTCACTTGTTATGTAAAAGCCCTTTAAACATGACACAAATAAAATATATATTTATTTCTATATTTATTACAATTGAAACGAAAAGCTGTAATTGTCGCATCAATTAGAAAAGGTTTATGAAGTTATTATTCCTTTTTTGTATAACTGTGTGTGTTTTTTTTGAAATAAGACGAAAACTTTTTTAAATTTTACTATAAAAGAAAAGAAAAAAATTTAAAAAATTTTCCCTTTGGGAAATAATTAATATTCCCACCCCATGAGAAAATAAAAAAAATTTTTTAAGGGTTAAAAAAAAAGTCAACCTTAAAAAAAGTTTAATCTAAAATATAAAATTCAAGTAATGATTAACACATCTAATTTGCAAAATTTACCCGATTAAAAAACACATAAAAACTACTCATCTGATCTTGTACACATTTTTTTTTTCAAAAAATTAATACTTTTTTTTAAAAATAAAATGTTTTGGGATGCTAAAACAGGAAGAAACCCAATGTTTTAAAGGGTTTTTTAGTAATAAAAATTTTAATAAGGGGTTTTTTGGGCCCCAAAAGAAAAAAAATACACATGTTTTATTTGATTGGCGGGGTCGAAGTTTACTGCCGTATTTTGATAGGGGCCCCAACATGTGTAACTTCGGGACCACTAACATGGCCTTTTTTTAAAAAGGACCGAAGAAATTTCGATAAAGGGGCCCCCTTTTGAACTAGCTATGTCGGGGTTCAAAATATAGATATATATTCAATGACTGTGTGTGTGTTGGTAAAAATTGTCCCATATTCAATGCATTGCTAAAAAATTTTTCAACATTTTCCTTTTAAAACCCAAAAAAGAAAATTTAAATATCAAAATCAAACAGTTTTTTTAATTAACAATCAACAAAAATGAAAAAATTTCAATCATTTTTTAAAATTAATTTTTAAAATTTAAAGTTTTTATATGGGGTTTTTTTGGCAGCAGACTACAAATTTATATGCAGTCAACTTCAATTTGGGAAAGTTTAGTTTGTATTCTATTAATTACCCACAACATCATTGAAGAAATTTGAAAATCCGTTTTTATATTAATAACAGTTGGAATTTTACCAAAAAGGATTTCTTGGTAAAAAAACAGGGGTTTTAACCCATGGAAAAAACTTCTAAACTGCAGCCCAATTTAAAAAAATAAAAAACTGAAAATTAAAACAATTAAAAAAAGTAAAAATAGACGCGAAAACTAAATATTATGTAGAATTTTCCCTCAGAAAGTAGATTCTTACACACAGGTCTGCACTGTGAAAACCTTTCACGAACTGAGTTTTTTAATAAATAAAAGAAAGTATAAAATGGAAAGGACCAATTTTAAAGCATTAAAAAAACTTAATTTTATTTTTAAAAAAATTTCTTTGAATGGAAAACAAATAGGGGGGATTTTGGGTTACCAAATTTTAAATAAAATTTTTTTTAAATTTTATATATGAATTTCATTTAAACTTTTATAACCTCCCGAGGAAAAATTCCCCCCTCACTAAAAACCAGATTTTAGGGAAAAAAAATTTATCACAAAAGCCAGTCATAATAAAACCAATGTATTATTATCAATTATAATAATCAAAGACAATCTTACTCTAGGGAGGGGGTCAAGAGGGGATATATCGCAGATTTAAACCCCTTAGAAAAACCAAGCCCCCCTGCAACCCTTTTAAGGGTTTTTCCGTCCACACCCCTCTTTTGGGGAAAAACTTGGGAATTGAGTTATTTCTATCCAATCCTCTCAAAAAAAAACCCCGATATGCAGATTAGTAAATAGATATATAATGGGCTTTAGTATTCGGTGGGGGAAATATATTACTAGAATGCGAAAAAAATAGAATAGAAGGAGACAGAAAACTGAGATGCCGATCGCCGTGAGCTATTGGTAAGATATTAAATATAGAAATGTAATTTTGAACGGACTTTATATATATATAATTTTATATATATATATATATTTAAATATATAAATTCAATCACAACACGGAATCAATCTAAAAAAAAATTGAAACAAAAAGAATTTTATAACATAAAAATCCCAAAATTTAAAAACAATGGCGAATATAGAAAAGAAAAATTCCAACGTTTTTTAAACAAAAAATTAAAAAAATTTTTTTTAAAATAAAAAATATATAAAAATATCCAAGGGGGCAACCTCGGACTTAGGGACCAAATTGGGTTAACTGGGTTTTATGGCGCCAACCTTCCCCTTTGAACTTGGTAAATTAATCTTAAAATATATATATATAAGCGGGTTTAAAGGGAAACTAAGGATAAAAAAATTCTTGGGGGAACTTCTCATAAAAAACAGTGATTGGGGTTTCAGGCACCATTTACTTAGAATTTAGAATTACGTTGTATCACTCCTGATTGAACCCCATAGTAGGGCTTGTGTCGTGTTGATCAATATATTAAGACAATAAAAAATTAAAATTTAATATGGCGATTTTGGGATGATCAATCATTTCCTCTTACAAATCTAGGTCGCGTAGAGAAGGTGATCCCCCCCGGGCCGGGGACCCCCAAAAACTTTAAGTAAAGTAATTTTTGAATCGTAACCCCCCTTTAATTTATTTGAATAGCTAAAGCCCGTTTTTAAATTACGTTTCCAAGTTCGATCTCCCATAATAGGGTTCAGAAACTGCTTCCTTTCCACCTTTTTCCCTTTCCCACTTACTAAACCTCCATATATAACTAACAATCACATATCGGGGTTTCTTCCTGGGGAGGGGCTGTGAAATAACTCAATTGAGGGCCCCGAAGATTCCCAAAAAGGATTAGTTGAAAGACCCAAAAAAACCCAGTCACATCCCCCCCAAGAAAAAAACATAATTTTTGACGGTCTTAATGACCCGATAAAAATTTCCCTTGAAAAATTATTTTAACTTCAAAAAAAATTGTAACTTGAAATTAGATTTATTATTACACTACACTAAAAAAATTAAAACTCCAAAACTGACTTTATATCACCAAACTTTCCCCTTCAATCATTGTTAAAAGGGGACCCCCCTCGGGCCAGGACCAGGAAAAAAACCCTTTCCATATAGGAAGGGCAAAAAAACCGGGAGTACACAAAAAAAGTTACTTTTGTTCTAAAAAGCCCTTTTTTTTTTATCAGCTTTACTTCCCTTCACAACATCAAAAAAAAAAATCAGCCATGAAAAAACTTTCTAAAGGTCAGGTCATCCCCCCGAAAAGAGAATTAATGGACGTACAAAATATTTTCACACTTTTTTTATGCAGATCATAAAAATTTGTAAAATCAAATGACAGTTATTTTTAAACATATAACATATACCATCTGGTTTTTCTAAAAAGAGCTCCCTTCCGATCACGCAGCGCTGTTAGTGTTATGGTTAATTTCCCATCTATATACGTCGCGTCCCAAAAACCAGATATATACTAATATCTATCAATATATGTGAATATATACAATTATACATAATTTCACAATATTCATTGGAAACAAACAATACAAGGAATTCTCGCATCCCAGCTGTCTCAATGAGTAGTAAACAAATGTAATTATACTATTGCTTTTCACACTTTGTAATAAATTTACTAATAAAAAGTTCATTTTTCACATAACCAGAAAAATGCACAGCAACGTAGTATAAAACCTTTCGTACAATAAACAAAATTAACCGAACAAGACTTGAACCGTGCAAAAATTCACCTGACTGCCTGTCAGAAAAAAAATAATGAAACAATACAACCTGGCTAAAGCTCCTTTCTTCTTTCTCTGACATCCCCAATATGGACTTCAAGAGATGTGGACCTCCTACTCGCTGGACTTCCATTAGTCTCCTGGCGCTCCTACTGTCTGGAGTGTCGACTTCGTCTAGGAAGGTGATGATCGGATCTTCCATTCCTCTGACTCTGCTCCGGCTGTTGGAGACCTTGTTGTCTGGAGTGTCGACTTTGTCTGGGAAGGTGATGATCGGATCTTCCTTTCCCTCTGGACTCTGCTCCGGCTGTTGGAGACCTTGTTGTCGGAGTGTCGACTTTGTCTGGGAAAGGGTGATGATCGGATCTTCCATTCCTCTGACTCTGCTCCGGCTGTTGGAGACCTTTGTTGTCTGGAGTGTCGACTTTGTCTGGGAAGGTGATGATCGGATCTTCCATTCCTCTGACTGCTCCGGCTGTTGGAGACCTTGTTGTCTGGAGTGTCGACTTTTTTCGGAAGGTGATGATCGGATCTTCCATTCCTCTGACTCTTCTCCGGCTGTTGGAGACCTTGTTTTTCTGGAGTGTCGACTTTGTCTAGAAGGGGGATGATCGGGATCTTCCATTCCTCTGACTCTGCCCGGCTGTTGGAGACCTTGTTGTCTGAGTGTCGACTTTGTCTAGGAAGGTGATGATCGGATCTTCCATTCCTCTGACTCTGCTCCGGCTGTTGGAGACCTTGTTGTCTGGAGTGTCGACTTTGTCTAGGAAGGTGATGATCGGATCTTCCATTCCTCTGACTCTGCTCCGGCTGTTGGAGACCTTGTTGTTGGAGTGTCGACTTGTCTAGAAGGTGATGATCGGATTTTTCCATTCCTCTGACTCCTGCCCCGGCTGTTGGAGACCTTGTTGTCTGGAGTGTTGACTTTGTCTAGGAAGGTGATGATCGGATCTTCCATTCCTCTGACTGCTCCGGCTGTTGGAGACCTTGTTGTCTGGAGTGTCGACTTTGTCTAGGAAGGTGATGATCGGATCTTCCATTCCTCTGACTCTTCTCCGGCTGTTGGAGACCTTGTTGTCTGGAGTGTCGACTTTGTCTGAAGGTGATGATCGGGATCTTCCATTCCTCTGACTCTGCTCCGGCTGTTGGAGACCCGTTTTTCGGGAGTGTTGACTTTGTCTAGGAAGGTGATGATCGGATCTTCCATTCCTCGACTCTGCTCCGGCTGTTGGAGCCCTTTTGTTGTCTGGAGTGTTGACTTTGTCTGGGAAGGTGATGTTTGGGATCTTCCATTCCTTTTGACTCTGCTCCGGCTGTTGGAGACCTTGTTGTCTGGAGTGTCGACTTTGTCTAGAAGGTGATGACGATCTTCACCTCTGACTCTGCTCCGGCTGTTGGAGACCTTGTTGTCTGGAGTGTCGACTTTGTCTAGAAGGTGATGATCGGATCTTCCATTCCTCTGACTCTGCTCCGGCTGTTGGAGACCTTGTTGTCTGGAGTGTCGACTTTGTCTAGAAGGTGATGACGGATGTTCCATTCCTCTGACTCTGCTCCGGCTGTTGGACCCCTTTTGTTGTCTGGAGTGTCGACTTTGTCTGGGAAGGTGATGATCGGATCTTCCATTCCTCTCTGACTGCTCCGGCTGTTGGAGACCTTGTTGTCTGGAGTGTCGACTTTGTCTAGGAAGGTGATGATCGGATCTTCCATACCTCTGACTGCTCCGGCTGTTGGAGGACCTTGTTGTCGAGTGTCGACTTTGTCTGGGAATGTGATGATCGGATCTTCCATTCCTCTGACTCTGCTCCGGCTGTTGGAGACCTTCTTGTCGGGAGTGTCGATTTTTGTCTAGAAGGTGATGATCGGATCTTCCATTCCTCTGACTGCTCCGGCTGTTGGAGACCTTGTTGTCTGGAGTGTCTACTTTGTCTGGGAAGGGGATGATCGGATCTTCCATTCCTCTGACTCTGCTCCGGCTGTTGGAGACCTTGTTGTCTGGAGTGTCGACTTTGTCTGGGAAGGATGATCGGATCTTCCATTCCTCTGACTCTGCTCCGGCTGTTGGAGACCTTGTTGTCTGGAGTGTCGACTTTGTCTAGGAAGGTGATGATCGGATCTTCCATTCCTCTGACTCTGCTCCGGCTGTTGGAGACCTTGTTGTCTGGAGTGTCGACTTTGTCTAGAAGGTGATGATCGGATCTTCCATTCCTCTGACTCTGCTCCGGCTGTTGGAGACCTTGTTGTCTGGAGTGTCGACTTTGTCTAGAAGGTGATGAGGGATCTTCCATTCCTCTGACTCTGCTCTGGGTGTTGGAGACCTTGTTGTCTGGAGTGTCGACTTTGGTAGTAAGGGCGTAGCCTCCTAAATAGTTCTTGGACCGGACTGGTCCCCCTTGCACTTGGTCTTCTCTTCCTGAAGGTCTCGAACCAGCTTCTTTGGTGGCTCTATTTCTGGGACGTAGGTGGTAGGGGCTTGTTCTCTCCTGCTGAAGTGACTCTTGGATTCTCGAAGTCTTTTCTTCAATGGCCAGTTTGAATTAGCTTAGGACGGTAACTTTCTTTTATTTATCTCCCTTTCTGGTCTCCTATTCCTTTTCCTTTGCGGCTCCGCGGACCGTGATGAAGGGTTCCAGCTCTTGCATCCCGTTACCTCTTGTCTTGTTTATTTATGTTTATTATGAAGTCCTACTAACGATTCCTTCGAACCTCTGCTTCTTTTGAGCTTATTCACATTCTGCTCTCGTCTACCACCCTGATTCCCAGTAAGACTTGTCTTTTTCCCTTGGTCTCCCCATCGTTCACCCGACTCACTACTCCTAAAGCCCTGTGACTGATCTATCCTAGGTCTGTTCTCCTCCAAACTACTCGATTGATAATCAGATCCGCTGCTTACTGAACTTTCAACCTCTATCACTCCCTCATCACTTTTTCTCTGATGGTAAATGCACACTTGATTTATATTAACTGTTGTTCTTCTACCTGCTACTAGCACACAATCATTTACCTTAATGTTAACATCGCGCCTTATTTTATTGTAATACTTCGCCAATTTTTCATGTTTAGTATTTTGTCTAGCCTCCTTAAACCTTTAACGCGCTGTGGTATCTCTCCGAAACCACCATTTTCTGAAAAATACCTCTAAACGCGCAATGGTATTTGAATAAAACCAATGGTTCTACTGATATCTTTTATCTTTCATAGAAGATACTAGATGGCAGCACTTTACAAAAACTCTTCTTTCTGTGAGAAAATGATGTTTAAAAACTTTTTGAACACTTTCAAAAAAAGTTTCTTTAGCAAATAAAAACAGATAAATATTCAAAGTAAGTTATGTACATTTTTGCTGCATATGCTGTTCATAGCATAACTAATTTTTAGAATGATAAATTATAAAAAGAATTGCCTCATAATAAGTCATCTAAGTGGTGGTTTCATAGGGATACCACCGCGCGCTTAGAACATGAAAACTGTCCGACTTGTAGCACTTACGCACGCGTAAGAGATGTTCCCTTTGTTTTTCTTTTTTCTGACTCAGGCAGTGAAGTAACTAATAATTTATGGGGTTTTTGCCATTGCTTTGGGGGAGGGGATTTTGTTTATATTGAAATGGTGATGTTTTTCTCGAATGGAAATTTTTTCTCATCTCATTTACGTTCTTTTTAAACTGAAGGGAGTTCGATTTTTTTTTTTTTGGATGGTGAATATATGTTCTAATATAGCTGATACTATTTCTTTTAATATTATTTTTGCTTACCTCTTTTAATTAAATTTGCTAATATTTAATCTTTTGAAGATAATTTTTATCAGTATTATTGTATGTTTTAATAATTTAATTATAAAGATACAATGAAAAATCTGGCTATTGAAGTTGATTTCAATCTCTTATAGTTATATTTTGTAATATTTAACATTTAAATTTTAATTCTAATACTTAATATTGCATGTATTAGTAAATTTATTACAAAATATATAAAGAATAATCTTACAAATCTGATCCAAATCATATATTGTTCATCTGAGAATTATGTCGTAAGTGCGCGGTGGTATTCCTATGAAACCACCTCCTCCCTCGGGGGGGGAATGTACTTAAAATTTTTTAAAGGTATTTTCTCTGTTCTTAGGTTCTATGCATAGCATTTATTAATTTTATTTTGAAAAATTCAGCGAATTTATTTTTCCACGCGTCAAAGGGTTAAACAACTTTTCAATATTGCCCACCGCGAATTCTGCTCCATCGGACACCATCACCAATTTTTGAAACGGGGTAATAAGTTTTCTAGCCAAAAATAATTTTGTTGTGGTCTTCCCGGTGGTCTCATGAACTGCCGTTCTCAAGGCACACGCAAACTCTCGTAAGTACTGGTCCCAAGTTTCGTGATTATCATTTATAAAACTTGCAATCATTTGCAAAAGATCTCGATTCACTCTTTCCGTTCTATTAGTTTGAGGTCTATATACAACTGTTTTGACATGATTTATGCCTTATCTATTACTTAAATGTTCAAAAATTTCGGATATGAATTGGGGACCGTTGTCACTAATAATTTTTAATGGAGCTCCATAACGCGATATATAATTCTCAAACAGGGTATCTGCAATTATTTTGGCTGAAGCCTTTTTGAGGGGTATCACTTCGATCCACTTCAAAAAGTGATTAGTGGTTACTAAAATATATATCAATATCTTTTGATTCGCGACGCTGGGTAGGGGCCTAACAAATCTAATGTCACTGTATCAATGGGATAACTAGTTACAATCGATATTAAACGACCAGCTGATAACGTGTTTTTATAATTAACTCTCTGGCAAACGTCGCATGTCAAAACATATTGATAAACGATTTTTCGCATATAGGAAAAATAACAAACATTCCTTACTTTTAAGTCCGTTTTTTTTCTTTCCTAAATGACCTGCTATGGGTTTGTCATGAAATTTGTGCATTATTTCACCCCGAAACGATTGCTTAATATTCACTCTCAGTTCCCCATGAGTGGTTGCATATTTCACATATAATAGCAAGCCTTCTACAATAGCGAGACCAGTTCTCCCAGATTGTCGCATTAACCGAGCTGTCCTCGGAGTTCTCAAGATATCTAAAGATATGGCCTAACTTAAGTTCCCTTCTTTGCTCCTCAACTAATTGCTCCCGGAACGAAAGTACCCAATTTTTAATCACTGCACACGCAACACTATCCCCTACTATACTTTCAACCAGATTTCTCGACAAAACATCTGCCACCGCATTTTAAGTTCCTGTGGACGGTGTTCCCATTCAACATTAAACTCAGCTATATATATATATATATATATATATATATATATAGTTTCAACACCCATCTTATCATTCTAATAGATAAATTTTTACCGTGCATCAACCTGGTCAGAGCCACATCATCCGTTATCACTTTTACTGGCCATGAATCTAGGCAGGTCCGAAACTTATTCAGAGCTCAAATCACTGCTAAACATTCCCACTCTGTTACAGTGTAATTCTTCTCCGCAGTATTGAGCGTGCGCGAGGTGAACGTGATTCGTCTCTGCTCCTGGTTAAGTACAACCCCTATCCCTATTGAACTAGCAACCGTAAGCAACTCAGATAGCGCGTTAAAATCTGGTAATTTTATTACAGGTGCTTCCGTTATTGCCTGCCTTATTGCGTCGAACGCCCTCTGCGTCGCCTCTGACCAACTAAACTTTCTAAACTTCTTTTCCAATTGATAAAGGGCCTCGGAGAGATCTGCGTAATTTTTAACAAACTTCCCATACCACTGGGTCATACCCAGAAACTTCGACACTTCTCTGGAATTTTTGGGAGGTTTCTCTCTCTCTCTCTCTCTCTCTCTACTATTGCCTTAACCTTAGACCCATCTGTGATAATCCCCTCCTTGTTAATTACCAAACCCAAATACTTCAATTTCTCACAAACAAACTTGCACTTATCTTTGTTTATTGTCAACCCCGCTTCCTGCAACAACCTAAATACCTCCTGTAAATGTTCAACGTAGTGTGCAAATGACGGAGACAAAATGATTACGTCGTCCATGAATACACTCACAAAACGACCCAGCACCGGTTTAAGAATAATATCTATAGCCTTTTGAAAATTCAGATCCGCACCAAAGAGACCGAAGGGCATGCACTTAAACGCAAAAGTACCGTTCTTGGTCACGAACGTGATTTTGACCTCATCACTAGGTTTTACTGCTAGCTGAAAATAGCCCAAGCGCAAATCTAGCGAACTTAATATGTTCGTATGTAGTATATTAGTGATTAAATCCTCAATAAGTAGTAAGGGATATCTGGGATACTTCGTTATCGCATTAAGCTTGCGATAATCAACTGCAAATCTATACGCTTCCGGATTATCCAGAGTTAATCCATTATTTTTGCGACACAAAACTACAGGTGACGCATATGGCGACTGGATCGGTATTATTGTACCCTGCTTTAACATCTTTTCCACATGATAATCAATGATACCCTGTTTTACTCTATCGTACCGATAAGATCTCGGAGCAACTGGTGGTTTATCGCTTGTGTCGATTTCCTGACATACTACATGAGTGATCCCTGGTTTATCTGAAAACAGCCCCTTAAAACTATTGAATAACCTTTGTAACTTCTCATTTTGGCCCTCACTCAGTTTCGTTTTTGAGAGATCAACTTCCAAATTTCCCTCATTTATTGGAATTTCTTCAATCTGCGAATCCAGAATCGCTAATGACTTTTTATCAAAATTTAAACTAATTTTCGATCCCTTTATTAAATCGACCCCTAAAATACAAGGATATTCCAAATCCTCCAATATGTGATACTGTCAGTTCTTCATAAATTCCCGTATTCTGATGTGTAATTCTATCATCCCTATATTTTTACGCTTGGCATCTTGTGTCGTCACCACCTCGGCTCGTGACTTTCGAACTGGTTTATAAAAAAAAATATTTTTTATAAACCTCCTCCTAGATAAATGATTTTTCTGCCCCCGTATCCCATAGTGCTTTCGTAAATGTTTCATTCAAAAGAATAGGTGCATAAGGAAGTTCTACAGGAGGCATGTATAGAGCAGAAAGCATAATAGGAGGATTCCTCTCACTTTGCGCTTGAACATCTTGATCAACTCGAACCCTCAAACAATTTAGACAATCACCATGTCTTCGGTCCCCTCGATTAAAATTCTTACTCGGACCCCTATTTCGGAACTGATACCTTCCGTTACCACTTCCGAGTCCACGATTATCCCTGTCAATCTAGTTTCTGTTCTCGAATATAGCATGTGTAGAAAATAGTTTTATAGAAAAAAATAATACGTAAAAACTATAAAATATATAGAAATTGATTTATAGTAAAGTAAGCATAGTATGTTGTAATAAATAAAGAAAATAATGGAAGAAAGATTTTTTAAAAATATTACGTTTATTTATTCAATACTATTTTAATAAATTTCTAAAATATTTATTTTACGTTTAAAAAAACAAGATTTCCTAACTTTAAAAAAATATTAATTGTTTCAAAAGAAAATTTAAAATTTTACTTCAAAAAAGAATCCTATATATGTAAATTAACTGTTTTTTGAGTGTTTAATATACAAACAAATTTTTAATATTTTAATCTTCTCAACTACGCTCAAATTATTTTTTTAAGAACAGATCAAAAGTTATAATCTGAAATGAGCCCAAAACTGACATTAAAAATTCATTTTTTTTTTTATGTATTCTCTGTAAAAGGTGTAATGGCCTTAATTCATGAAGTCACATGATAAAAACAAACACGTGTTTTCCATTGAATTCAAAACAAACATTAAACTAATTGTACTTGTTCTATTTGTAAAACTCAGATAAAATTTCAAATTTCATATTTGGGTAAAGATGTTTAAATGTCAGGGAAAAA
>BMAV01023943.1:172549-186278 GCA_019973955.1 Trichonephila inaurata madagascariensis | reverse complement strand
TTATTTATTCAATACTATTTTAATAAATTTCTAAAATTTTTATTTTACGTTTAAAAAAAAACAAGATTTCCTAACTTTAAAAAATACTAATTGTTTCAAAAGAAAATTTAAAATTTTACTTCAAAAAAGAATCCTATATGTAAATTAACTGTTTTTTGAGTGTTTAATATACAAATTTTTAATATTTTAATCTTCTCAACTACGCTCAAATTATTTTTTTAAGAACAGATCAAAAGTTTTAATCTGAAATGAGCCCAAAACTGACATTAAAAATTCATTTTTTTTTATGTATTCTCTGTAAAAGGTGTAATGGGCTTATAATTCATGAAGTCACATGATAAAAACAAACACGTGTTTTCCATTGAATTCAAAACAAACATTAAACTAATTGTACTTGTTCTATTTGTAAAACTCAGATAAAATTTCAAATTTCATATTTGGGTAAAGATGTTTAAATGTTAGGGAAAAAAATTTCTTCAGAAAGAATTTTTTAAATTAAAAAAAGTCGTATTTTATGCTTATACTTTTAAATAAAATGCATTTTGTATACATATGTACTTTTTAAGAGAAAGTTTCTGCAAAGAGCAAAACTTGGCAACACCGGAGTGCGTGAACTGATTAGTTGGAAACACAAGATAGTTTTCATCGTGTGATTATGACGTCACATGAGTTTTTGAATTGATTGGCTAGAATTACGTGGCTTTCACTATCATGTGACTACGACGTCACATGAATTGACTTCATTGTATTTCGAACTTATTTATGTTGCGGAAGAACCGAACAACTTCGAACTCATTCACTCTATCTCTGCTTTAAGATGGTTAAAACCTCGAATATTGAAGAGTTTTCCAGCTTTCTCCAGTAACTCTTTGAAAGTGATGTTACAAGGTGGATCTAATTTAAGAAAATACTTTAGATGATTTCGAGGATGAGTTTATCTTCTGCAGTTTAACAAGATATGGTCCAAGTCATTAAAAAAGTTACAAGAGCTACAATTTGCATTGCCGTAGAAGTCCTGGAGTAATGATTATTTTACTGAAGATTTAAGTACATGGAACATGTTATAATATGATTTTATGTAAACCTTGGAAGCTAATCTGTGAATAACACTATGTTGTTGTTGTTTCTAATGCCACCTGCCTGACGTAGTCAGATTGAGGCCGACAAAATTCATCGTGGCAAGGGGCTAGAAGTACGCCTGTCGTTGGCCTTGAGCACCATACAGGTGACAGTACGAATTAGCTAGGAGAAATTCCCCGAAGCGACGATAGATGGCGACACCACCTATCTCCACCTCCACAATTTAGGCATGGAACTGAAGGGGAGGGAAATATTCTCCAATCCTCTGCACTCGGGATTCAGCCCACAAGACTTTCGAACCCACTGATTTAACGAGCACGTACTCCATGTGTATTCGGAGGCTATTTGGTGGCATCGGGAATCGAACCCAGGCCTTCCGGTATGAAGCCCGATGCTCTAACCACTAGGTTACCCACGACCCCATATATAACACTATGTGACTCTATCGAGTAATTTTGAAGAGCATAGAGAACAGAGAGACTATCAGATAAAACTAGCAGATTCTTGTTCAAAACAGACAGATTATCTAAAGCTTGGTAGATAGCCAAAGTTTGAAATGCAAAGATAGAGTTATTGTGATTAATTCTATAAGCAAAAGAGGAATTTTCCGTAATACCTGTAATAGATGTAGTTTGATCATTTTCCGTAGCATCAATAGCTATTATTAAAAAGTCTTTGAAATCATGATCAACTGTTTCATCAGATAAACCCCTTCTAATTTTAATTAGTAAATTAAATTTTAATTAATTAAATAACATGAGTTTTTTAAGTTTTATATACTGTATTTCACAATAATTTGAAAACTAGTTCTTTTAAAGTGAATAGTTTTACCAGCTGTCAGAAAGACATTTAAGTTGATAAATTTGTAAAAATTCATTATTAGATAAGCAGGAGTCTACCTAAAACCGAAAAACATGGCAAGGGGTCTATGAGACAAAAGAGTTTAAGAACCTTTGCTCTAAGGCAACGAGAGGGATTTAAGCGTCGTCAAGTAACGAGGTAACCCATCAGCTGGCACCCCACTCTCTAAAATGCCACATCACGGCAACGGGAGGAATTTGTGCAGCGTCAGATTTAACTTAAACCCTCTACATGGCAAGAGAACTCGAGCCCGCGACTGGATAACACCAACCACGAGTTCATGACTATCACTACTAGACATCGTGGTTACTAATTTAAATGGAAATATTTATTAAATTTTCGTGAATTACTGTTGAAAATAAATCTTTAAATTTTGTCTTCATTGGAATTCCCAACAAGATGTAATCCCACCACTGAAGTATATGCAAATCGCGGAGGCCTATCAGAATGTAATAGGCGTAAAGTTTCGCATCAAGATTTTCTTGTGAAATCAGCTGTTACATATATATAAAGACATCATGATCTTCATCTGTAAAGGTCATTGTTACACCTATACAAGTCTTATAAGACGTGCACGTATTTGGAGCAATTTTTCCTTCAAACGACCCTTTCGAGCAATTTCCAACCAGTTGTCATAGCAATGGCTTTAAACTGTTTCCTAGTGGGATGAAAAAACTGCTCGAGATTCCAGCCAATGGAGAGTTCTTCATCTCCGTACGTCATAAAAAAGGTGTCGGTAAAGATGGCAGCCTCGGCTTCGTCAAACGCATCAGAAATGGAGTATAATATTTTAAAATGGAATGATATGATAAAGAGACGAATTTAATCAACGAAGTGGAAAAATTTCCATACTTATGGAATCCGAAAACCATCACTTCAAAAAGCTAATTCCCTTCTTAAATTCTCGTAGCTGCCCAATTGTACCTTTCGTTCCAGCCACTTCCCCAACTTATTTTTTTAATTTACTTGCACAAATGCCTACAATTCCTAGGGCAATAATCGATCGATTAAACGTAATTTCTGTTTGCAATCGTCAATAAAAGCGCTAAAGGAATTAAACAAATAATAGTGGATGTTCGTTTTCGAAAGCAGAGAAATTGGCGAGTAATTTCTCAATGTGATGATAGACCGCGGATGACGTCAGAGCGTGTTGTTTTTCTTACGGCACATTCCTTCACCCTCACAGCAAATAGAGATATTTCTCTATACGGTTGTTTGAAAGAGGCTCGAGTTGTTCGAAACATGTGTGACTGATAATGTCTTAAGATAGCTGTTGGAGCTTAAAATGCGCAGTCTGCCACATATGAGGTCTAATGCACCTATTTTGGATTTCCATACGTCTGCTCCCCGAAAAAGAGATAACGCTTGTTGGTGCAAATCAACAGCTGTAACTAATAATTTCCGCGCTTCTTTCACTTTACCGATGGAAAACTGTCTGTGCTTGCTATTTCCGTCGATTTGTTTTGTGGAACAAAAATAGAGAAAGTAAAAGAGACCATTAGTCCTTTTTTAAAAAAATAAGGAAATAAAATATTTAAACAAAGTTGAAAAGAAGATGGATAATTAATACAGTTTCTTTTAATTTGCCTCAGACCATTAATTTAAAATTTTATCCATGCGTCGTAGTTTGTCCATCCCTGGCCCTACTAAAACAAGTATCTGTGCGCAATACTTGAACCCATAGTGTTGTATTGCTAACTATGACTTTTTACGTTCACGTTTTATTTTGACATTCTCAACATAGTTTTGTATTTTTTTCTTCTTTTCTTCTGAATTCCTACTTTATTCTTTGTTTTTCTGATGCATATTTGTAATGCCTTAATAACAGTTTTATTTGGAACTTTGTTTCTTTTAGCTTTTCACTTTTTATTTTATGTAATATTTAAAGTTAATTGTTTTCCACATGCAAGGGCGCATGCTTGGTCATGAAAGCTGATGTAGGAATTGCTTCGTATATATATGTTTACCTATCCTCCCTATACTCCCTTCTGACATAATGCCAAGAGATCAAGCTCTAGCTAGTCTAGGGAATTATGCACCAATAAAACGATGGAGCTGGAAACGCGCCAGAAAAGGAGACGATAGCTCGGCAAACGAGACGGATAAACGATGAGACGATGCGGACCAGATAGATGTTTCGTGGAATCCATTGAATTTTTTTGACAATGCTTTCACTACTTTTGACTAACTCTTACACGTCCCTTGTGCAAGCAATTGTATTTAATAAATGTATAAAGGGGGTAGGTTCAGAATTTCGACCCCCAAAACTCAATTTTCACTTTTCCCATTTTTATAAAATATGAGCTTTTACGCTTCTAATGGTGCAAAAATTATCTTTCTACATGCAGTAAAAGTATTTTTAATAATTTTTTGAAAATGTTTTACCACCTGTCAGAGTCCACCTGCCACTTTAACTGATACGAAAACGAACTTTTTTCTGCATTGTAAGCCCCCAATTTCACTATTTTTTTCCCTTCATTATTATTTTAAAAAAAAGGCAGAAAGGCAACTTTGAAAGGCAACTTCTATAGAATAAATGAAGCAAAGGCTTATTTACTATTTGAAACGTGCCGTTTGCATTCAGTTTTGAAAGTACTTGATTAGCTTTTGTTCTCGATCCATTTGCTAATATTTTGAAATTTTTTTTATATATTTGCCGGTAAGTTTTGCTTTTTAAACAATTTTTCTTTCCAGCCACGTTTCAAAAATAGAATTTTTAAGAAAAGAAGAATAACTGGTTTGCATTCACAGTCAAAGGTAAGTGAATCCATTAACATTTTGAATGTTTCTGCTTCAGCCAAGAAGCTGAAATCCTGTATGGATTACAGCAATTTTCTAGGAGAAAATGGAATTATAAATGAAATTATAAATATATGACTTTATTGTATGAAGCTATAAAAATATCTGTTGTATGTAAAGAATGAAAAAATAATAGCATTTCAATTAAATTTTCCAGAAAAGTTCAAGGCTTGGCCACAGAATTTTCTGTTTCTTGCGAAACTTGGGGATTCAGTTAACCATTTCTAAATACTGATACATATATGATTTCATGTAATGGAAAAGAGTCAACGATTATAAAGTCAATACCAGGCTTTCATATGCAATGAGATGTATTGGTGAAAGTAAGTCTTCTGCTAAAGTTTTGTGTGGAGTTATAAATTTACCATCGCAACAAACGAAGATACCTGGTGTGAATATAACCGAGCAATTACAACAGGTGAAGTATGTAAACACAAGAACACACCTTGCCATCAGAAGTACTCGATTGTATCAAAGATGTGTTCAGGGAATTAACAACTTCTAACCTCCTTGCCAAATGCTCACATGGCAAGACACAAAACTGTTACGAGAGTGTAAACAGCATAATATGGCCACGGATACCGAAAAACGTTTTTGTGCAATTCGGCTCATTAAAAACTGGAATACTGGAAGCCATTGCCTCCTATAATCAAGGTAACATCACTAAATGTCATGTTCTTGCAACGTTAGGTATATTTCCAGGTTTTAACACAGCTCGAGTAATGGAAGCAGCTGATCGGGAAAGAGTACGGAAAGCAAATTATTACATTTTTCAAAATTCTAACGAAGCAATGGTAGAAAAAAAGGCATAAGAAATGTATATTAGAGGATACCTTAGCAGAAGAAAGAAAAAACCCAAGCTGTGGAGCTGGTATGCATTAATTACAAGTAAGTTTTTTACTAAAATCCATTTTTCTCAAAACTAACATTTTTACTATATAAGGAATATTTGTTCCTAAACTACTGCATTTAACAGCTTATAACTTTGCATAGTTAATAATTACACTCTAATACATACTTTAATCAAGGGATTTCTTCAAAAAATATTCTGACTTAATTTATAGCATTAAACATAATGGAATTTCACTGTTTTGGGAAGAAAAAAAACAAAAAAACATTTGTGCAAAAAATTATTTTTTTAAAAATAACTAGACATCTCTTTTTCTCCTATCCATAAAAGCTCTGATTAAAGTATGTATTATAGTTCAAAGAATATTCAGTAAAAAAATTGGAGATTTTTATTCAATAGAATGTTTTCTTTTATAAATGTTTCTTATAAATATTTATTTTTGACATTACTGAGATACAGATCCTGTTTCGTGAACCTACCCCCTATGTATAAAGTTAATCTGGCCGTTGCCACACTCTGTATCATGTTTTTAAACTTTATAAAACGTTCAATGTAATATATTTTAACATAAATATAATATTTTTTCGAGAATATCTTGTAAAATTTCAAAATATTTCCCCTGAAATATAATGAAAATTTCCCTTCTATTATAAAAAAAATTACCTCATAAATATAACCATATTAAAGGTACCCTATTAAAAAGAATTCAAAATAAAAAAAAATTTAACTCAAAGTGAAAGATTATAAAAGAAAACGAAGAAGCAAAGAAAGCACAATACTCATTCAAGTAAAGTTAAAATTTATTTAAAAACTACATCAAAAGTGACAAAAACTCATAAAAAAGAACTGAAAATTTCTTAAATATTAGGGAGATAAAGTAAAAGTATTTTTCAGCATCCTAAGTGTGACGGGGCTTTTATCGCGATTTCTATTAATGTCCTCTTGGGGTTTCTTTGGGGCCAAAATGGCAATTCTTTCCAACCAACTCAAGAAGAAGAAAGTGGTTATGTATAAATTAGGAATCATATATATATATATTTTAAGTTAGCTGATGATGATGAGTTTGGTGTTTTTATGGTGCAAGAGCCAGTTTTGGCTATACTGCGCCAAACATTCATAGGTCTGGGGTCTGGACGGGAAAAGAAGAAATTGGATGACAAGATGGAGGGTCGAAAATAGAGAAGGATCACTGGGGTACCCCGGGGTCGGGACACCCGTGTTTACCAAAGATAGTAAACCCCTTGGGAAAAGGAAAAGATCACTAGGGTACCTCGGGATTGTGACACCCGTACCCACCTAAAGAAGTCAGCCCCATGAGGGGATTGTAAGTTAGCAGTAAAGTTAGTTAGCTGTAAAGTGATTTGAGATAAAGTTTAGAAGAATCCTCCGTGAAATAGCCTAGCCGTGCCGGTACTGACGAACCAAAAGTGGGTTCGAGGCCAAAAGGAACACTGTCGGATTAAAGCCACATCAGAACAGATAAAGAACTTAACTAATCACCTAGGATATAGCGGTAAGCTTATTTATATAAGCTATAAGGAAAGGGCGTTTATTAGTGATAGAGGAATTAATCTATAAAGTTAAATTCAGTGGCCAAGTACGCGACTATTTGGTAATACGTGTTGAGTCTTCTCATTCGAGATCATCTTACTTAATTATTATCGTTGTGTATTTTGTTTAAACTAAAACCTTAATAAATATATTTTAGAATGAATGATTTGAGTGTTTCTTCGTTCTTCACCACAGAAACAGGTCGCGTAGATAATGTAGAACTGAGGTCCCCACGGGCGGGGGCTTTACATAAGGACTAACATCATTAAATGTAAAATAATTAAATGAAGAATTAAAACAAAACTTATGTCCATGAGCACATGTCAGTTTTTATGACAAAATTAAAACGTCATTGCAGATTTCACGCACATTTTTTCTATTTTTTTTATGATTGTTTTTTGAAGATCGTATGAGAAACCCTTTCCAGTGTAATGTCCTAGCCATACGAGTGATGACGATTGATATTTTGAGGGTTTATTTTCAAACACACAGGACAGTTCACAGACATTAAATATTTACACTATTTATACGTTTTAAGTAAAAATCGCAGATAAGATGAGTTCATGACATTTGTAGAGAAAATAAAGCAAATCTTTGTGAAATCCAACCGATCTGCCCCCGGCAGATGCAAAAACTTCTCAGAACTCTCTTGTAGATTTTACAAATCCAAATTACGCTCGCTGGTGGAGCTAAAAATACAATCTCTCTCGTCGAGAGGAAATCACTCTCTCCAAATCTCCACACTACGCTCATGGATGGAGCACAAAAAAACTTGACCTCTCTCGTCAAGAGGTAATCGCTGAATCTAAATCTCCGAACTACATTCACTGGCGAAGCACACAAAATCGACCATTTTCGTCAAGAGGTAATCACTGACTGATGTTGGCGTGGCACTCGCGCAGTGTTTCGGATCAGTCCGCGTTGCCACCTAGAGTTTCAGAACAGGTCTAGAGTTCGTTACACCGGGAAATACCTCAGATATATCGCTTCTACTTGCCCTTTGATGGTGAATTAGACTATTTTTTGTGAACAAACTTTTTCTTTCTGCTATGAAACTGTGAATGTTTTCTTAAATAACTATTAACTGAGAAGGCTTCGCAGTATATTTTTAAAGCCACATGACTTTTCCTTCATTTGAATTCGGAAAAAAATTTAATTTAATTTATATTCGGACTAAATTTATGCCATAAGTTCAAAAATTATTATTACAGCATCAGGTTCATCCATCCCATTAAAAGCATTTGTTTTTTGCTGGATTATTTTATGTAACAAATTGAGTTAAAATAACTAATTGTGATTTTAACTTAATTGTAATTTTTATTTAATTAACTGTGATTTTAATTTAATTAATCAATGTTTAAAATTAACATGAGTTTTATATGTTTTAAAGTTGATAAATTTGCAAAAAATTAAATATATTAACTAAGCAGAGGGTCTACTCCAAACATGACAAGCGGTCTATGAGACAGAAAAGTTTGGGAAACTATGAGATAGACGTTTCGTGGATTCCGATGTGTTATTTTTGACGATGCTTCCACTACTTTTTACTAACTTTTAGCCCTCCCTTGTAAATAATTGCCCTTAATACAAGCATATTTAAGAAAATCTGGAGTTGTCACTTTCTATAATGACATATTTTAAAAAATCCTGATCTCCTTTTTTTTCAGGAATATCTCTTAAAATTTCAAAATACTTCCATCCAAATATAATGAAAAAGTATACCTTCTATAAAAAAAATTAGCATAATCATATTAAAAGATATTTCAACCCAAAATAAATTTTCAACTCCTAGAACGAAAACCATAAAGCAAAGAAAGCTCTACGCCCATTTAACTAAATTTGAAATTTATTTAAAAATTACATCAAAGGTGACAAAAACTGATCAAAAAGAAAATTGAAAATTTCCCAAATATTAGGAACATAAAGAATAAGTATTCTTCAGAACTTTAAGGACTAGGCTTAGTAAATGTAAAATAATAAATAAAGTGAAGAATCGAAACAAAGTTTATGTCCATGAACATGTCACTTTTTTTTTTAATGATACAAAGGCTCCACTGTATATTTCACAATCACATGACTTTTCCTTCATATGAATTCACAAAAGAATTTCCAAACTACTACTTAAAGACAAAGTAATCATCAAATTTTAATTTGAAAGTGTTCCTTAAAGTAGTCATTATAAGGAAAAAGGTTCTGCAAATTTCAAAAGCATATGACTTTTTATTGGCACAAATTCACAAATTATATTACAAATAACTAATGTCACAGAGAAAGCTTTCTCGCCAACTTAACCAGCCTTCACCTAGCTATGAAATCGAAAAGACCTTCTTGCAAATTTCACAAACATGAAGTTTCTCATTTTCTAATGTGTCAATTCTAATGAATTTTAAAACATCACTTAAAAGTACTACTGTCCCAAAAACCTTGCACGCATATCTCCTAAACATATGGCTTTTTATCCGTACAAATTCGCAAATGCTTCTTCATATTACTACAGGAAGAAAAAGCCTTACTGCAAAGTTCACAAACATATGGCTTCTCTTTGGTATGAATTCGGAAATGTTGTTTTAAGTGACCACTTCGAGAAAATGACTTCTCGCAAATTTCACAGATATATGGCTTTTCAAGGGTATGAATTCGCAAATGCATTTTAAGATGACCTCTGCTAGAGAAAGACTTCTTGCAAATTTCACAAACATATGGCTTTTCTTTGGTATGAACTCGTACATGAATTTTCAAATAACCAATGTAAGAAAAAGTCTTAGTGCAATGTTTACAAACATAAGGCTTCTCTTTGTAATGAATTCGCAAATGCCTTTTTAAATTACTTAAGGAGAAGAAGGCCTTCTTGCACAGTTCACATTCATAAGGTTTCTCTCTGGTATGAACTCGCAAATGTGTCTTCAAGTGAGAATTTTGAGAAAATGCTTTCCAACAAGTTTCACAAACATATGGCTTTTCCTTGGTATGAATTCGCAAGTGCTTTTTTAAACTACTAGTGGTAGAGAAAGCCTTCTTGCAAATTTCGCATTCATGAGGTTTCTCTCCAGTGTGAACTCGCAAATGCATTTTTAAGCAAATAATTTTAGAAAATGCCACTCTGCAAATTTCACAAACATATGGCTTTTCCTTGGTATGAATTCGCAAATGATTTTTTAAGTGCTTATTTCGAGAAAATGCCTTATTACAAACCTCGCAAACATATGGCTTTTCCATTGTATGAAATCGCAAATGATTTTTCAAATGACTACAGAAAGAAAAGGCCTTGTTACAATATTCACAAACATGCGGCTTCTCTTTTGTATGAATTCGCAAATGATTTTTCAAATGATTACAGAAAGAAAAGGCCTTGCTACAATGTTCACAAACATGTGGCTTCTATTTTGTATGAATTCGCAAATGCTTTTTTAAATCATTATTGAAAGTGAAAGCCTTTTCGCAAATTTCACAAATATATGGCTTTTCCTTGGTATGAATTCGCAAATGCTTTTTTAAATAACTCTTGCCTAAGCTATTGCTTTCGCAAATTTCACTAGCATATGGCTTTTCCATAGTATTCATAAGAGAAAAGTCCCATTCGACGCTTAAACAAATATGTGAAAGCTCTTTGGCATTAATAACAAAATGTCATCTTAACGCAAAATTGGTACGGAACGCCTTTATGCAAAATTCACAAACATGTTTATTTTTTTATATAAATCCTGAAAATTCGTTAAAAATTACCCTTTTCAGATATATTGTAGCCAATGTCCTTTCTTCAGAGTCGTACAGGTCTAAAGATGAGTTAACGAAGAGAAAGGCGCTTTTTCAATAATCACATGAAGTGTCTTTACTTCATTAGCATACATCTGTAAAAGAAATATTTTTAATGGAACACAGTATTTCGAACCACTTTGGAAGAGAAATAATAAACAACAATTTTTGGTAAAAATAGTGAAAAAAAAGTTCTAACAAAAGTAATCATTTTTGTAAAATTGAAATAAAATAACTATTTTTAGATAAAATTTCATTTTGTCTGTGTTCTATTACACGTTATATGGACGATAAGTTTTGGAAAAATATTGCGATTAATCCTTTGTAGACCTGTTTTCATGACAAGTTGGCATTTTATTTTTTGAAAAGGGGGTTGAATTTTCGTTCCCGCTTTGGAGCAGGGCAAATAGGGAGAAAATCGAGTTAGTTTTCAAATTTTCCCATGATGCACTGCGACAGAGATTCATTTGTTCAAAGCAGTTTTGTAGGATCTGTACATTGGACAACAGAAGCAATTAAGAAATATACATTAAAAGTGAAATGTAAAGTTAAAAATGAATGTAAAAAAAAAAAAAAAAAAGACAAAAATGTAGAGATTTTAATTATTTAACAATATATAACATGTTGAAATAAGTATAACAGCATTCCAGTGGATGAAACATTTACACTCAAATTAAAGTGCAACATTGAAATAACCATTTTTTGCTTCATAATAAATAAATTATGCATTCAAAATTTTATCGTTAAAAGTTTTATGCCCGCATGTTTTTGCATATATAAGCAAAGTAATGAACATGAATGCAAAATAAATGTAGATTTTACTTATTTTTTGACAATATCTAATAAGTTCAAAAGATGTTGCATAAAAAACTTGTATAAAAACATTCCACAATGTCATAAATCTTTAACTTACACAAACAAATTTTTAGAGGAACATTACATTTACAATTTTTAGCGTCATATAATAAATAAATTATTTTTAATAAATCAAATTATAATCTTAAAATTTTATCAAATTTTTTACATCTCCACTTTTTTTAGCACAATAGAAATAAATACATATTTGTGAGTCAATGCTCTGATTGTAGATTACTAACTTTATCTGTCCGTTGCACAAAAAACATGTGTGGAGCAATATGGCTTCTAAATAGAGCAAATGGACTAAGTTCATGTGACGTCGCGATCACGTGATTCCGTCAGCAGGTAAATATGGGCGTCATTTGTTTACTACTATTGCGTATGATTATTTTGTTCTTAAACATTTACATTTTACTTTCTAAAATGTTTTATTTTGCAGAAATGGTTGCTCGATCAGTTAAAGAAAGGATAATTTTAGGGAAAAAATCAGTTTTTATTATCTTGATAAAAAATCTAAGTGCTTTGATAGCATGATGAAGCGCGTGAGACTACATACCATCTTCCCAATGTTTATGTGTTTGACCACTCTTTGAATAATGTTTTCCATACCGTAAGACAATTGAAACTTCTTCACAAAAAGGGTTTTGGATAGATGTAGACTTCCACAAGAATGTAAATACTTGAAAGCAAATATTTGTTTATTTTATATTAAGTTATATTGAGAGCATATTATGTTTAGTCAACTTAAGTTTTACTTATTTTACACATCTTCAGAGTAGTTAACAGAGGTACTTCAGCATTTAACTATCTAAAATTAGAACACAAGAATCTGATATGTAACCATCAGTAGGGCACACAGAAATTTTTCAAGGGAGGGGGGGTCGGGGTCGAAAATACACCATTCTTGTATTTTGCTCCTTTTGATTTTATCGATTTTCGGGAACAAAACACAGTAAAAAACTAATTATTGAATAAATAATTAGCATTAATTAATACAATTAATAATTAATAACAAATACTTAATTAAATTCTACCTATTATATACTTAGAAGTATAATCAATAAAAAAAAATCGAAGGTGTGTGCGCCACTGGTAACCATACATACATCAAAAAGAAGTATATATATTTATAAAACTTATTTTACTTAAAAATTTTACAATATTACAGGGAAAAAGAAAAAATACAGAAATGGAAAAGTGTCTTAATTTACTACAGCTCTGTTAATGTTTAGACTCATTGATGAATCAAATACCACTTTCAAACAATAGAAATCAAAATTATCATTTACCATTTGTAAAATTACAAGTAAAAAAAATTGTGCAACATTTTAAAAGTCTTTATTCGCTGCACTACTTTAGGTAAAATATATGATTCATCCAGAATTAAATTTATTACCAAATATGTGGCAATAAATTAAGGCATTAAAATTTTTAAATTAGAATGTGTGTAAAATAGAATATAAATTTGAGGCCTTATATTGAATATAAAAGTCCTGCTCACTCCTACATGATCAAAATAAAAAAGTCATTTTTCAATCCATAATTCTTTTACAAAAAAATAAAAACTGTAATATACACTGCTGGCCACCGTAAATGCAATACCAAGAAAGACAAGAGATAGCACAACAAAATTTATTTTGTAGATAACATGATGACCAAGTATCAAATGATTAAATTTGTAGACTTCTGTGAAGTGTGGTTCCTGCCAGAATCAGTAGCCAGAGCAGCCGCCATTGTTGGAGATCACCGCTGCCACACGCCTCGGCATTGATTCAAAGAGACTTTGGATGTGTTCTTGGGGTATAGCAGACCAAGCAGCTTCCACACGTTGCCAAAGTTGACCTGGTGTGGCAGCTGGGGGTGTAATCCGGGTTAATCGTTGAGCCACCGTGGACCACATGTTTTCTATCGGCGTAAGATCCGGAGAACGAGCCGGTCAGGAAAGCAATTCAATCTGGTGATTGACGAAGAACCTTT
>BMAV01023943.1:157371-171646 GCA_019973955.1 Trichonephila inaurata madagascariensis | reverse complement strand
TATATATATATATATATATATATATATATATATATATGCAAAAAATGCATCACAGACTTATTGACCCAATAATACTTTTTTTTGCAAGTGATGCATTTTTTCCCAACATATATAATCATCAGAAAAAATTATACCATTAAAAAAGGGCCGAATGAATTTTATATTAAATCCGAAAATCTTTTGTTTTTCTCAATCACAACAAGAACAAATGTTAAGCATTTATTTTTTCCCTAAGTATACGAAAAAAATTGCTTTTGACTTGCTATTCCAAAGAAAAAGAAATTAAATAAAACATTTTTCCCCCTCTTTCGTTAAAGAATTTCTATCTTTTGCACAGAGCTAAAAGAACTATATATATCATTATAGAAAAAAATATCTTGATCAAAGTTTTAAGAAAAGTTGCTAAGCTAAAATCTGGTACATTGTTTATAATATGCTAAAATCGCACTAAGAAATCTATAGCCTATGTATATAGATAGGCAAGAATTAAGAAATATTAGCTACATAAACTTAAGAACATAAAGAATTAACATTCCAAATTTGTCCTTGATAGCCTTTGTGTGTAGCTTTACAAAAACACTGATTTCAAAAACATTGCTGAGTAAAGAAATTTGCATCCGTTAAATCCGAATTCCTTTTGTAATAAACCAATGTAACACTAATAATGTAATTTCTAAATTAATACATTTGAAAAATTTCAAGATACTATTTAGAAAAATTTTTTGTTTTAATTGTTATCTGTAAAAATAATGTAATCTACAATGGTCACAGAAAATGTGTCTGTTTTGATAAGGTTATTATTTTTAAGCAAGAAAGTTTTTATGCTTATTTACGTTTTAATTTGAGTTAAATTGAGATTATTTCATCAAAAACAATTTATGAATATAAATACATATTTCACTTGAATCGCTCAAAAGCCAACCAAAAATTTTATAAACAATTAAATTTTTATATCCATTAACAAATTCTTAAAATAGCGAATGCGAGGTTGAACGTTGATAAAAAAGATAATAAAGTATAAAGTTCATTTTCTTACGAACTTACATTAAAAAAAAATATTGTATCGTAAAATAATTAATTATTTTAGCTTGAAACAGAATTAGTTTTTGCCTCATTTGAGCCATTTTAGTAAGAACATTTGATGCTCATGAATAATTTATATTGAAATACAAATCTTTTGAAAATGAATATTCTATAGATTTTGGAACCTCCAGAGGTTTCAAAAATAATTTTTACATGCCATGTTTTTCACTTTTATTCGTAACTCGTTAAGAAGGTTTAAATCGAGTTTGAGATATTTTTATTTGCTAATAAACGATTCAAATTAAATATTATGTCCAATTAATATTTAATTAATTATAGTTTTAAAATTCAGTTTGATTTGTTTTTATAAAGAGGTTTTCGACTAAAATAATTTATACTAAATAATAAAAAAAGACATGAATATTTTTATTTTATAAAATACAAGTTTTAGTTGATTATTATTACTCTTTGAACACAGTTTATTATTTATAGTAGTATACATACCCCGTAATAAAAATACGTTATGAACAATTTTACAAATTTCTGCTAAGCCTTAACATGACGCTAAAAGCTATTTGAGGGTAAACCTCATAGTATGACCCACAATTAAGAGACGATTATGACACCTAAGTTTGCCCTCGACTTTCTTCATCATGACAACAAAAGGATTGTTAAGCCTTTAAACATTCAACTTACATCATTCTCTCTATAGGATAGTATTTGAGACGAATCCAAATCCACTATCCATTAGCTGTGAGCCCATTACTCTAAACCAGTGATCTTCAAACTGTGTTCCACGGAACCTAGGGGTTCCACGAGTCACAATAAAAAAAATCGAGGAGAAATAAATATGTATGCATGTTCTCTATGAAGTTTGTATAGTTACAAGTTTCCAAAGCTCATCCTATTCATTAAAACTCAATTTTTTTAAAATATAATTTTATTTTGAAACACTTTTTAAACTTTTATTATAATATAACAAAAGAATATTAAAAGGTTTTATATTTATATATATATACTTCTTACTAGATAGTGAATATTCTATTGTTTACTATCTTGGGTTCCACGAGATAATTTTTTTCTTACACTTGTTAGTCAGCACAACGTCTAGCAAAACTAAACAGTTTTCTAATGGAAAACACACTTTTTTACATTTGTGGAAAACAACATCTATAATGAAGGAAAGGGAACAACATATCAACTGAGTTGATGTTAAAATCTAAATTTAAGCAAGAACAGCTTCTAAATTTTAGATTGCAAATTACACGGGATTTCTCACACAGCTATAAACATTTTAATGCCATTAAGAACATTGAGAGTTTAAATTAAATATATTTCTCAACGCAAGTGTCAACAAAAACAAAGTATAAAAACAAATTAAACTCGGAATATGCAATGCGATTGCATTTAATCTCAATTGACCTATATATAGACTTCGATAATTTGGGTAAAAAACACTAATATATATCCCAATTACTAAATATAATGCATGGATAGCTGACACTTGAATCACAAATTAATATTATTAATGAGTAAGTTATACATTCAAAAAAATTTAGATTAGAATTTTTTAATAAAATAAATGCAATGCTTTTTTTTAATTGCCTTTACTTAAAATGCCTATAACATGTTGTGATCTGCTTTAAATATTATTTTGAAACCTATTCTTCGAAGCATGAGTATGGAGAATGGGGTTCCACGAAAACACTATCTAGTTCTAGGAGTTCCATGAAAGCATGTGGCCGTGATAGCCGAGTGGTATAGATATCGGATCATGGCTTGCCTTGTCACGAGTTCGAGCCCGTTGGTGTGGTAGTTAGGAGAGGGGGTGCCAGCTCAGGTGTCGTCCCCGTCACTTGACCATGGTTCAAAATTACGTGGTCCGTTGCCAAAAGCCCTTGTGTAGCTGAACAATGCGACGTTAATATTCAATCAATCAATCCATGAAAGCATCTTCAAGTTCTAGGGGTTCCGTGAATTAAAAAAGTTTGAAAATCACTGCTCTAAACAAATCCAATTCCCGTTTGCGATTAATAGTTCAAGTAATAATTAGTTCATTAGATTATTAATGACGGACTCAATCAACACGAGGATTAATGGGTTTTGAACCATAGTTCAAATGAGCGAATGACGATTGAGGTGGCCCTCTATTTTCCAAACTTTCACTTCACGTCAACGTGAGGACTTAAAGTCTCAACAGATTTAACCCTGCAGAAGGATTCGCATTCAAAATTTGTGGCAGCGGTAACCTAGTGGTCAAGGTCACGGACTCGTGGCTGGCGTTTCATGAGTTCGAGCCTAATACCGCTGAAGACCCGTTGTGCAGAGGGGGCAGATGGACGTAAAATCAATCGAGGCTCAAAGTTCTATTGTAGGTATGGTGTGAAAGTTATGTGAGTGGGTTCCAGGCTCTGGTGTCATCCTCGTCACTTGACAATGGTTCAAAATTACGAGGGCCGTAGCCAATAGCCCTCGTGCAGCTTTTACAGTGTGACGTTAATATCACTCATTCACCCATTCATTCACAATTCGACAAAAACAATGCTGATCATGAGTTAGCTATCAAGACTAAGGCGATCGCGGCTATATGTTTGAGAGGTATAGAGAATGAAGTTACTACTCAGGTGTTATCGTCATTTGGATGGGGCTGAAATCTATGAGATGTATTGTTTACTGTCAGTAAAGTAGCGCCCCCTCCCGCAACCTCCACATCATGGGGGGAGGAAGTTTTCTAAGGGCCAAGGTACGGCTTGAGGCTCAAAACCTAACTTTTCAGGGAGGGCCCTAATATTTTCCATTACGCTACTGTTTACTGTTGAGTAGTTTTATCTGTGCTTTTAAGTACAATCAGCGGTTCTTAAATTATCAATCGCCCCCCCCCCCCTTTTATGTATCAGCCTGACATCGTGGACTCCCAAGATTTTGATCTCCTCTCCCTGAACTCAGTTTTTATTCTTTGCACATGTTTTTCAACCATTTTTTGAAAGTATTATGTTGTAATGACTGTGTGGTCAGGGATATTTTAAGGCATGAACTCAGGGCCTCACTCAGTTCTCAACTTTGTTTTAGTAAGATCCTGATCCGGATAATTTAAATGGTCAAATATTATTCCCGTACATATTCTCCGAAAAACAAGGAATCTCAAACTGCATGTCAACTGCAAAAGTGATAAGACTGCATTATTGTGTGATGACTGTTGTCTATGTCTATGCTTAATACCATAAACAATAGTTCAAAACTCATTTAGTCGAAATGTGGCCATCAGTCAAGTCGGTTTGTGCCTGGGATTTTCAGATTGTGAATCGCTTACATTTATTTGTTTCAAATTACTCTTTGAACGAGTATTCGACACACTATATTATTACCTGCTTTTAAAAATCTCAGGTAGGGCCTACTTTTGCATAGGGGCCCCGAGCCTCAAAAAATAAGAGTTCACTGAACCCAGGGCCTCATAGTACCTTAAGACGTTCCTGTGAGGACACCCAGGGTCCGCGGACCACAGTTTAAGAACCACTGAAATAAAGTCATTTGTATGGCCTCTAACAAACATCCATATTTCATTCTTTTTAAATGCTAACTTTATAACCAAAGCTACCCCGACAATTTAAGATAACATTTTTGAACATAGTTTATTTTTATCTTGCAAATTTTGTGCTAACAGATCTTAATTTTTCCTAGAGAGTTTTTCCATTATATTTTATTCAGGAAACGAAATCTTTTTCTTTTTATGATACATAGAAACTATTTTCTAGTTGGAAGATTAGAATTGATATTTTTAAAAAAAGAAACTTAAAATTTTAACGAATTTATATTGCAAAAACCTCATGAACTTCCAAAATGTAATAAACACAAAAGCATAAAAATGTAAATATTCCTTCTTATTTCGGATAAATATAAATTATGGTGTTTGAAACTGATCTCCATTTCAGTGTCATTATTCCGGATCAATACCTCTGGCGTGATTTGAAGTCCCGTTGTATTAAATAAACAAAGTTATCACGGAAACAAAAGCTTGTTGAAAGACTATTTACGGTTTTTCGTGGAGAGTGTTTTTACATATTTATCATGCTTTTAATGATAGGGCGAATATCAATAATAAAGAGAACAAAACGAGCTATGAGTTACTTCTCTGAAAATACATAGATATTTAGAAAAAGGTGGAGATAGTCTAAGAGTGTTTAAAATTCATTTATATGCTTTTTAGGTTACAGAGAGATCTATTCTAAGTCAAACATAATAGTAAAACACACGCAAGAATAATGAATGAATGTCTAAAATGCTGGAAAGTATTTGAGAGAGGATTGAATAAAAACTTACATTCGTATAGTAAGGAAGAAATACTTCTATTTTTATTGCAGTGGAAGTATAGATGAAGAGTATTATTATTATTTTTTTTTCACGATTAAGTTTACAGAAAAAGTAAATATATTTTGATTGATTTCCAGTATCAAATGTATGGGATAAAACGCTTATATTTTTGAAGAATAGTTTATTATAAATAAGACTTAAGGAATGAATAGTGTTTGATTATCATGAAATTTCCAAGAATGAATAATTTACTGTGAATTAAAAAACAGTAAGTAAGAGTTTTGAAATGAATGGTCAATTAATGAATATCATTTTTAAACTACTAACAATCGATTAATAAATGAGAGATTTTTAAAAAATGAATAAATTGATTAATTTTTACATAACAATACATCACTTCTGTGCATACATGCATACATGCACAGCTTCGTTTAAGAACTCTTCTTGGTAGTTGTAATTATTAAATGAGGATTATATGCAAAAAATTTATAAAATAAAGCACTTAAAAGAATACATAAAATCTATATATATAAATACAGACACATTAGGATGTTCATTTGTTTCTTCAGCAAAAGGAAATCGTATTATATTTTGTGCTCCACGTATCTTTAGAGATGTAACATGTTGTAATGTTTCTTTGTTGCAAGGAAGTTACATTTCTGAATGTAATTCTTCTAAATAACTGGTTTTATCGAATTATTTTTTTAGGATTGGTTATTTATTAAAGTCGTACTTTAAAGCTGCACGAGGGCTACTGGGGATGGACTCGTAATTTTGAGCTATGGTAAAGTGACGAGGACAGCGCTCGAGTTTGTACTCCACTCTTTCCAAAATTCCTCACCATGCTAATGAACATTGATCTATATAGCGTGCATCAGCTTCTCTATACAGAGGATCAAAAATTGTTTTTGCGAGAAATTTTCCATAAAATGTGAACAGTACTGAAAAATATCTTTTGATGTTTGAGTTGCTTCAAGTATTTCCAGATTTTTTGATAGCACATATTTTTTTATTGTTATTAGGAGTAGTGTATTTGTTTTAAAAGAATATTTATCCCAAGGATAAGGGTAAAAATGTGGTAAAAGTTTTAAATGAAGATTTAATTTTTCTTTATCAAATCCAAATAATAACTCAATAAGGGTATAAAAAAATATTTATTGCTTATTCTTCTGTGCGGAAAATTTTGGTAAATAGATAGGAAATTGCAGCTTTTTAAAAACATTTTCCTATAAGTCTTTTTTTTAAAAAAGAATACCTAGATTTTATATTTCATGAGGATATTTTTTTCCTCAAAATTCTTTGTAATTAGTGCTATTATTTCTGGGCTGGGCAAGGTCGACTCAACCTTTCATCCCTACTACAGTGGGTCGATAAAAGAGTACCAAGCTTGCTTGGGGACTTAAACACTGGGGGTCTCGCTTCAGACTGACCACCTGATTGGGAAATCTGCTCATGCATCTCAGTGCCCAATGGTCACATATACTGGGATGGGCACAGCAGGCCCTGGCTCTCATGGGATGATGCTCCACTGAGTCTGAGTTTGAATTTGAGAATTAGTGCTATTTATGTACATATAAAATTAAAAAAAAAATATTTACAGAAAATTAAATAACAATATTAAATAGATTTAAAAACACATATGGTAACAATAATGAATTATTAGAATATTATATTATTATAATTAAAAATTAATATTATTCTTAAATTAATTTTTTCTTTTCTATCATGGGATAAGCGGGCTGTGAACGTTACACCAGTTGACCTCTGTCCTTTTCTTCGATAAGAAAATCACTGTATCGGGGATGGTCAATGGAAAAACACTCTAAGGGAAGAAAACTCATCAAAACTTCCCTCATCATGGGAAAGAAACTTTGGGCCATCCATGTCAGAACATATCACAGTTCACCTTCCTGGCTAGAAGTTATCCAGTTTGCTTATTTGTCTGTTATGTTTCCCCACAAATGTCCTGGAGGGAAAATAATGCATAAAACAGATCAGATCCCTCTTTATTTACATGGATTGGGAAGAAAGTACAAGGGAACTCGGGTTCTTTGTTGAATGCGAGTTGGAATGCACTTTAGCTTTGAACTTCGATAGTAACTTTGAATCGAGCTTAGGAAAAAGTTTTGATCGAAGAGACAAATGATTCGAAAACTATTCTGAACATATAGTTTTTATCACATTAGTCCTTGGATTTTAAAAGTCAATGCATTTTTTTTCTCTGGGAAATATTTAGATTTTAAATTTGATACCTTGAATTCTTCTCTTCGTAAAATGTTGTCTTGATTTAAACTTGACTTAAACATTCTGTGGAATCTAGACGCTTGCATACATCGTAGAAAAAAAAGGCAATTTTAAATGCATAATTCAGATTTCAAAATTTTAAATTATTGCAAAAAAATAATTGTAAAAGTTGAAATTGCTAGTGAGAATTATTCAGTATCACAAACTTATTTACAAAAATAAAGCTTTAAGCAGCTTAAACATTTAAAAAAAATCACACTTTTCTTTTTGAAAGAAAAAATTATAAATAAAAATAACTGCATTTTATTAAAATTTAAATTATTTTTTTGGAATAATATTTGAGTTATCTTTTAAGCAAAACATACATATCCTTTTTTTAAATATAGAAGTTTGAAAAAATGAGATTCAATATATTATGAAGGAATCCGATATACAAATTTGAAATAAGAATAATTTAAAATGAGCTTAAGGAAGGATCAAATTAAGAATTATAGTCTCTAGGATTATTGAAAAATGTTTTAAACAATAAAAAAAGCTTCATTTTGTAAAAAAAAATAGTTATACTCTTAAAATTTAACATAATTTTCTAAAAAAATAAGTAAAACAATAAAAAATTTCGTGAAATAATTTACAATAAGATATTAAAAAATCAGGGAAATCGATAAAGAATTGCTTATACTGGAACATCAGAACAAAGTATACGTTAATTTAACTTACAAACATTTCTTACATCCCTAAAAAAAATTTCCTAAAATGCTTATTTAACTATTATATAATAACAAAATAATATTATCTTATGAAACAATTGTATTAACAGAATTATATATAAATATTGTACCCCATAAGTCATGCTGATTAAATCAAATATTCGTACATACACTGGATATCAGATGTTTGTTCAATATGAAAGGATTCAGAAATATTCTAACAGTTTTTATTCTGTGATCAGTTATTCAATGAATTTCAAAATGAACAATTTGTATCACTTTTTCTCTGGAGTATTCATTTCATAAGAAGTTTACATATAAATGGTAAACAGCAAGCCAATAAAGAGAACTATAACGGGACAGTTTAGGTCAAAATTAAGATATAATAGCAATAATATAATAGCAAACTCTTAGCTTGTATGATCCTTTATCGCATTCTAAGCAAAATAAAGATCTAACCTTTTGTTGAGTCATACAAACAAATATTTTCGAAATTTGCATCAATGAAAATAAAAAAAGGCCTTTATGAAATATTTTTTGGCAGCGATAATACATCAAACCAATATTTAATATATTGGATGAATTAACAAAATAATTTTCATAAATAGTAAATATATCAGTAATATATGTATATATATACTATTTTACAATAGTTGGTGAAAGAATGCAGAAAAGATTAAAAATTAATTTCTGAAAGGAAACGGTAGTTTCAAAAATTAAAATACAAATTTAATTAAACTTAAAACAAAAACTGTAAGGAATCGAATATCTAATTAATGCATGTATTCAATGGTGCAAACAAAGGGACAACAAGAGGTCCAGACCCCCATAGCCCTTGAATTTTTTTTCGATTGATTAAATCCAATGTATATAGTACGTAAAATTTAATTAAATATTTATCATTAATAATTAATTTTATTAATTATTTGCTAATTAATTATTCAATAATTAATTTTTTAACGTTTTTTTTTTTTTTTTGTTGTTGTTCCCGAAAATGGACAAAATCAAAAGAATATGTTGGGTGGAGAATGGACTTTCGACCCTGGACACCCCCCCTTGACAAATTCCTGTGTGCGCCACTGCATGTATATATATCAAACTAGTTTAACCCCGCTTATTCGATCCTAAGTCCGAAATTTCTTTCTGAATCGCTAGGTTCTTTTTTGTAGTTCCTTTTTTGCATTTTTCTATAAATTCGATCTTTATGTTTTGCTTTTATATTTTTATTACGTTGTTTCTTGTTATGTTCATTATCTATTATATAGATTTCTTTTTCATATATATATATGTGCGTGTGGGAGGGGGTATATGTACAATATAATTAAAATTTTTGAAAATAATTCTGTGAACAATTTCTTGATATGAATAATTTTTTCAAAAAATTGTTTGCTGTTTAAAATAAGTTTTTTTTTTTTTTGTTTAAAATGAGTTTAATCTACAACTGAGTGTGTGATTTAGTATATTCTTTCCGGTTTAATTTACAGTCTGAAAATTAGCATTTTAAAAATTACGAAAGATGACAAATAATTTTTTTTTCAGTTGTACACGGATCATGATTAGTTTCAGAAAATATACAGAACATTCAAAGAATTTGAAAATAAGGAGAATATCCAAAGAAGTAACGAATACTAAATAAATATTTAATGAAATCAAGTACTGAGAGAATATTCAATGAAATGGAATATGGCAGGCATTTTAAATGTAAATTTTCAAATCAATATCTATATTTTTTAGCAAAAATCAGTATTTCTCAGGTCGGTATAATTAAATTCTTTCTTCTTAATTTTGTTAACTCAATTATTTCTTTACAAATAGAAAAACAAACCTCTGTAGATTTATTCATTGAATTCCTCTGCGACGTAATGGATACCAAAGCTTAGTAAACAGAAACGCGTAACATAGAAAACAGTAAATAATTCAGATAAATTTAAAGTTGCTTCAAAAAAACTTTGGAATAAATCTAATTCTAACATCGATTTAACTGATACAGAATTCGTTTCGAAACAAAAACCCAGAATTAATTTGAAAACAGAAGAGATCTAAATTTTATGCATTCAGCTCACAAAACAATATTAAATTTTTTTCTATGTAATAATTAAGATTGGTCAAAAAATTACATTAAAGTAATTTAAAATAATTTTTTTTTCAAATTTATTTATTTATTTTTATTATGTTAAACTCAATAGTAGAGATATATTTTTTTCCAAGTATTGTGTCGCTGTGGAATTTGAAATAAATATTGGAAGAATATTTTTATTTGAAATTTGAATATTATTCAAGTGTATATGCCATAGACAATAACAATAAATGCAAAGCCTCAATAATGGAGATCAGTTTAAAAAGATTTATTTTAATTTAATTTAATTTAATTTAATTTTTTCTAATACATCTGTGGTCATTTTTAAACTTTTTAAAAGTAAATTAAATAAAAATAAATCTGTTAAGTTTTTTGTTAACAACTGATCTCCATTATTGATGCTTCGCATTTTATTGTTATTGACTATGACATATACATGGTGCCGAAACCCAGGATATGCATTTATATTTTTTGAACAAGTGCTAACCTAAGATTGAAGAAGTATAATCTTTCGAAATATGAAAATATTTGTTTGAGCTGTGAATTATAACTACATCTTAAGATTAGAAAAATTCTATTTACTAATCCTTAGACATATTTTCTTTCTTAACTTAAATGTTCAAATGAGTGAGGAAGCAAAATAAATATCTATATCTTATAAGAGAATTAGTAAGTTATAGGCCCTTCTCTCAATATGAGAAAAATATCCACTTCTTAAAAAATGCACCGTCAATTGATTTTTCTTAAAAATCCGAATGCATAATATATAACTCAACCATAGAATAAATTGAATGAAAAAACACTTGGGTAGAAAGATGATGAACAGATCTATTTTTCCCCCATAATAGAAGTTGACGGGAAGCAATTCCCACACCACCTTACATCACTTCTGTTTAATATCACAACAAAAGCATCTTACTGAAAATTTGGTTTGATATCGTACATCACGTTGGGAATTTTTTCCTTCCCAACAGCAGCGAGACTGATCATGTTTGGGGGAATTTGGAAGTGTGAAAACGGAGAATAATGGCTCACAGTAGTTTTCTTTGGATTTCAGATCTACACAATCTGTGAGGTTTCAGGATTGAATCATATAAAATTTATAGCAACTTAGTTTCGGTGTAAGATTACTTTTAGTTGCTTTTGACGTGGTTATATTTACAAATCGTTCGGTTATTATGAATAGAAAGCGTTTTTTACCGTTTGAAATCAAGTAGATAAATAACTTAACTAAATAAAAAGTGAAGCTGAAGAGTTTTTTTGTTTGTATTGATGCAGACATTTAAAAGAAATATTTGAAATTTTACTTTTAGTTGAGGAATTAGTTTCTCTCTCTTTCTTTAAGCGTTTACTTAAGGTATCCGACTACGTTCGGAATCTTGATTTTGCAAAAGCGTGTAAATGGATAATATTTATGATATTTAGTGTCACTTAGATTAGAATACATGTATATAATTGTTTTAAGGACATTATGACAAAAAAAATTATTTAAATACAATATTTTGGCAAAAAATTAACTTAGAATAACCTTTTTTCCAAATATTCTCCTTTTGTAAAAAATGCTTCTATTGTATTAATATTTTGTCTGTATATAGCTCAGACCTCTGTACAGAGGCTCAACTAGAATTTTTGAAACGCATAACTTGGAAGTCGGTTTATCCATGTTTTACGAAAACAGAAGGGAGAAATTTTAAGAAAATACGCCGATAATTATTTCAAATGGTTGTAACTCTGTAAATAATGGGAATTTTTCAAAAATCATCAAAGTTATTTTTTTAAAGATTTGTCTCAATATGTTAAAGTTTCTGTAAATACAGTTAAGGACTAGAACTTCGAAGCTTAATTTAAAAAGAAAATTTAACATAAGGAAAATTTTTCATATTTGGTTAAGTTTATTATTGCAAATTATTTTTTAAATGAGAGTTTAAAATAGAGTTTGCAAATAAAAAAATAAAAATGAAATGATATTGATATCGAAAGAAATGTCAATGTTTAAACATTTAAGATATATTATTAAAAAACATAAATACAAAAGTACATTAAGCTTCAAACCATTAATTTATTATAGTATAGTACTAATTTTTTTTAACTTTCTAAAATACATTTAGTAAACTATTTTAATGGTTTTCGTTTCAAATATAATAACTGTTAAACATTTTTTTTGATTTTATTTTTTTTTTTTTTTTTTAGTGTCTGAAAAAATCCTTATTTGAAATCAAAAAATGTTTTTCTCAAATCAAACGTTTTTCAAATTCATAATGAAACATTAAAATGAAACTAACGAGGACATTTCAAGATTATTTGTGATCATTTTCAATCTATTGTAATATATAATATTACTTTAATTATTTTTCAAAAGTTAAGAAATAAATTAAAAGTAAACAAAACAGTATTATTAATTAAAATAATAGACATTATATTATATGTTGCCTCTAAAAATAAGCATATGTGTGGTTTGTGTGATTAAAAATTAAAATAAGTTATCATAAAAAGTATTTCATCATAATTACATACTGAGAAAAAATACGAATTTTTTTTAAAAATAAGAACTACAAAACAAAACCAACAATACAAAAAAAAAATATCAAACTCTCCTGAAAAAGTGAAAAAAAGAACTCTCTCTCTCTCAAACAGCTGTTGAAAATCAAATAGCTCTTAAATACGCTTAACGATGTCGTTGGTGACTTAAGAAATTGATTGAAAATTTAATTAATATTCTACGTAGTTGTTTCACAAGAATAAACGATATTAAGACAAATGAAGTCTAAATAAATTGAAAAAATTACTGCAACTTTTTTATGCATCTCTAATTATATGTGATTTCTTTCTAATACGCAAATTGCAACAATGAATGATATACAGACATAATTGAAATGCAGTAGCTTCATAATATTTTGAAGCTTAAGTTTATAAAATATAAGTGAAATTTTTTTTTATTTCTTTAATCTTTATATAATAGAATATATTTTTAAGTATTAAGTATTACGAAATTAAAGCTCCAGCTCTTAAATATATATATATATATATATATATATTTAATATAAATATTTAATATAAATAATATCCAGATATAACACTAATATCCCAATATAATAGATATTATGAATGTAAAATAATGGACATTAAACAGTTTAACATGAATTACATGACAAGAAACGGGAAGAGATTTATTTCATTAAATTAAGTAAAAGAAAAGAAACAATTCTCCGAAAAGAAAGAAAAAGAAACAATCCGCCGACTTATGTGATAAAATAATTATATATAAATATATCACAAAAAATACAAAATTCTTATGCTTTCTAATAGATTTTTTTAAAACTGCATAAACACGCAAATTTCCATAATTTCAACACTACTTTAATACAACATTTTTTTCCTTATAAATTTGTTTAACTAATTAAATATTTTCAAAATGGGTTGGTAAATATTTTACTAATAAAAGCCAAATGAGAAAAAGTAATGATGTTGTAGTTCATAAAAATAAACGAAATATCATTTCACGGGAAATATTACAAACAATATAGATCCTATATATTTTAAGTCATAAAATAATACTTTGTTTTGTATCAATCGCTCAAATTTATTGGATAGCAACTTCTTCTCGAGTTTATTTAGTTATTACTTATCGAGTTTATTATTTTTTGACATTTCTTCCATTCGAACAAGATAGCAAGAAATAAAATTTTATTTATAAATGCAAGTCAACATTCGTGCCAATAATTCATCTATTATTTAAAAATACTTTCTACAAGACAATATATCCCTTCTTATTCACTATTTTTGATATAAAAATGTATTAGTATTCCAAGAATTCCTTGTAACAACTTAAGGTATCCGACTACGTTCGGAACCGTGATATTGTAAAAGCGTATAAATGGATCATATTTATATTTAGTGTCACTTAGATTAGAAAATG
>BMAV01023943.1:116209-146329 GCA_019973955.1 Trichonephila inaurata madagascariensis | reverse complement strand
TATATATATATATATATATATAAACTAAGGCTTTTGGCAGCAGACCTCATAATTTCGACCCACCTTCAAGTGGTACCACGGTAAAAAAAAATAATAAATTGAAATGAGAAAAAATATGTACACAGCAAGCTACTTTTAAAATTCTGAACTCCAGCAATATGGTAAAGATGGTATTCTTGAGCTAGTATAAATTCTCGCACCAAATTTCCACATAAACTATAACATAACAAACTCTTTAGATTTGATGTGCGTTAGCATTAAATAACTCTCAATTGTTGAACACACTTAGCCGATGATTATGATCTCGAGTTAAAAGTAGAGTTACGAGATTTGGTTCAGAATATATTAAAAACGTTTCATGATTATGAATAGTTCTACACATTAAATAGGCGAAAATTGACTAAAACTTTTCTCATGGTGTAATGTGGAAATTAAGCAAGGGATGTCGTTTATGACTAAAATACGTTTACAAAAAATTGCGAGATTCCTTTAAGAAGAGTAGCTAGGGTTTTCACATCGTACAAGAATAAAATCAATTTTCTCTCCGCTCCCGACAAGGTGTTAGTCATTATGAGATGGGTTATGCTTTCCAGAAAATTTTTTAGCTTTCACTGGACAGGAAAACTTGTATTTTGTGGTGAATTATTTAGTATCAATAGAATGAAGGGAAAAAAATAATTAAGGCAAAAATGATACTTTCAAAATAAAATTGAATATGTAGAGAAAAACAAAATCAATATAAAAAACCCGAAGAATCAATATTAATATAGAACTGTTTTTTAATTAACATAATTAAAAATATTTCATTTTGAAAATCATTCTCTTCATTACTTAGTATCAATTTGGCACATCTCATATGCGTCACCCGGAGATGAACGTCTCACCCAATAGCTAAGTCTGTAAAATTCACTCTTTCTGAGGTTAAATTTTTAATGAAATTCAAATACCAATACCAATTTATTATTATTTTTTTTTCAATTTTTTTTCAAGATTAAAGTTTTGATGCTTAACATGAAATGTTTTAACACAAATTAATTTACTAAAGCGAGATATGTTGAGAGAGATAAAAAAGAAGAAAGATAGAATTCAGTACGCGCGCTATGGCTTTTTAAAGTATGGGAAGTGTACTTTCCCTCAAGAAGATTTTTCAATACAAGCTCAATAAACATCAAGTTGCGAAATTATTATCTCTGATATTAAACAACAAGAGTGAAAGAAAAAGGTATATAAGTCTTGAACTCCCTTAAGAACACGGTGGCTACCCTAGTTGAGTAGTCAGGGTCACGAACTCGTGGCCGGCATCTCATGACTTCGAACCCTGATACCACTGTAGACCCATCTCGTAGAGAACCTGATACACGTTGAATTTGTCGAGATTCAAAGCCTCCCATTGGTGTGGTGTGGAAGTTAGGAGAGGGGGCAGCTCAGGTGTTGTTCTATTGATATGACTAGCGTTCAAAGTTACAAGGTCCCTCGTCAATAGCCTTCGTGTTGCTTTAGAGCGTGATGTTAATAAACACTCACTCACTTACCCCAGTGCTTCTCAAACTTTCAATATTCGCGACCCAATATTCAATCATAACTTTTATCGAGCCTCCCTTCCATAGAATAACAATGTATTGATTTCAATATACTTTAACGCTAAAGCTACAATACGACTTTAACCTCCTAAGTGCCACCAGGCCACCGTCTCACTCAGCCAAAGCGTTAATTGCCTTGAACGTATATATATGTTTTTCCGAAGAACGGTCTTTTCTGTGCACTGCTATCCACAAAATTATTCCAAAGCTTGGAATGCAATTAAAAGACCTTAACAGTGTTTGCGAAGGATTTACTAATTTCAGAGGATTTGCTTATTAATTCCTTTTCTTCCCCTCCCCCTTCCAATACATAACATACGCACCCTTCACCCTTACGTGGAAAACTGTGCCATTGGGGAGCGAATCGCGTTACTTTTAATCGGCAGGTAAGGGATTATAATTATAAACCGTACAAAAAAAAAAAAAACCAATCAAGATAAGTTTTAATTTTTGTATATAATTTTACGTATGATAAGCCCATGGGGTCTCTGGTAATTATTAAACTTGTTCTTAACTTAGTATTGTTAAATTAATTATAAAATACTTAGTGCAGTACTGATACATTTATAAGTGTATTATATCAATGTAAATATGTGTGTACTTTATTTTTTATTATGTAAGAAGGTATTTTGTTACTTTCAGTAAATTAATAATTTCTTTGAATAATCTTTTGTTTTCGACATTTCAATATGCTCGCGCCTCCCTCGTAGATTTATCACGCCCCCTGGGGGGGGGACTCCACAATTTGAGAAACGCTGACTTACCCTTAAAAATACGAATCACTGATTTATTCCTGGGAACAAAAACAGGAAAAGGAAATGGCCAAATAAAAATTCAAATTCCTGCTTCCATCTTATAAATTCCTTCTAGAAAGGATTCATAATATATGTCAGTGCTTAGAAAACCACACTCAATACGACGTGTCATTGCATTTTTTCTCTTCAGAGCTCCCAATGAATGTTCATTTCCTGTCACATATTTACCCAATCGTAATCGATTGGAGGAATGCCTTTAATAATCTCTCCTTGTATCCACTACAAACCACAAATAAAATTAAAATATGTAGCTTAACATTTAAACTCACCACAAATCAATCCATTTTAGCCATCTATTTTCTTCGAATCAATAATTTTTAAAAAAAAATGGAGAACAGTTTTATTTTTTTAATAATTTGAAGTGATATTTTTTCTCTTTGCAATCGATAAGAATTAATTTATTTCTATTAATGGACGTTTAAGGTATCCGACTACGTTCGGAACCGTGATTTTGAAAAAGCGTACAAATGAGTATTTTTTAAATATTTAGTGTCATTTTTAGATTCAAATAGACGTAAAAATTGTCCTAAGAATATTATTACCAAAGAAAAAAATATTTAAATTATTTTTTTGCGAAAAAAAATGAACTTAGGATTACTTATTTTCAAAACATTCTCTTTTTACGAAAAATGCTTCTATAATGATACTAATTTGCCTATATAAAGCTCATACCTCTGTACAGAGCCTGAACTAAGATTTTTGAAATATATAACTTAAAAGTGGATTGTAATCCGTATTTAAATACATCAAAGTGGAAAAGTTTTAACAGAAAAAAAAAAAAGATTATTTTTTTAATTGGTAGTAACTCTGAAAATTATGTGAATTTTTCAAAATTCCTAGTTTAGGCTCCCTGAAAAAGTCTTAGCTATGTATAAGCAAAATATGATTATTATAGAAGCCTTTTTCATAAAAGGACAATGTTTTTTGAAAATAGATAGTTCTATAATAATTTGTTTGCCAAAATACTGAATTTAAATAATTTTTTATAGCAATAAAACATTCTTAAAACAACTTTATGCATGTATTCTAATCTAAAGTACACTAAATATTGAAAAAAAAATTCTGTGTACGCTTTTACAAAATAATGGTTCTGAACGTAGTCGGATACTTTAAAAAATTTGTTACCCAGATTAAGTCAAATAAATTCAACAAATCATGAAAAGAAAGATAAATGTTATAGTTGCTCATTATGCAATTTTGAATACAACCCACTTAAGAGAGATAAATTTATAAGCTTAAAGATAGCTTTTTATAGTTTAATTTATTTTAATCTACAGGCAAAAAGAAAGGACACTTCACGCAAAATCGCTCCATTATACAAGAAAAGTAAAATTATATCATTTTAAAAAACGGCTTTTGTTTTTTCCGGATATATGTTTATATCCTTCAGGGAATACCAATCTTAGTCAGTTTGAGAAATGGATATTTAAACGATTATCCTTGGACATCCTTCACTGACCCTTCAGAATCCTCTCCAGCCCTATGACACGAGCAGGGAGTGACCGAACACGAGCAGTAATGGACCTTTGACCCATTAGTCTCTTAAACGTCTTTGAATAGATTCGAAAACGGGGATTCTGCAATCCGTTCTCGAATTTCACAAATTTGATCAATATTCACGCGAACAAAATATTGTACATAAAATCACACTGGAAGTTATTTCTAGAGAAAGATTTCTAATATTATCAATTCAGGTGTAAAATAAAATTTAAAAATTTTATTTATGTTCAAGTTTATTTTCTCATTAACATGTGTAATATAGTAGTTTATTTCTTTTTATTTACAAAATAGCTATTTGTTTTGAATTTAGAATTTAACTAGTTAATAAAGAATAAAAAATTATATAACACTTAATAACATAAAGTGAACATAATATTCTATATTTCACAATAACAATTTTTAAAACGTTCAAATCAAATTACACAATGATGTATGTAAAGCAATATACGCCTTAGAATAAACATAAATCAATAATAATTTCTTTTAATTTCTTCCTTGTGTTATGATTTATTCTCTCCCCTCCCACACTTTTGTATTTTAATTCATATGCTTATAAAAACACTTAATAACATCTTCAAAATTGGTTCGATTACATTTAGTAAGAAAAATATTTTAATGGTTTTCAAACATGATAGTTTAATTTATCGTTTTGTAGAAGAAAAAATGTTTGTTATTCATAAACCCCTAAAATTAAAAGAATTGTGTTCTTTTCTTACTGGCCCGCTGTGGAATTCATTTGATTAATCAAATTTTAACTTTTAAATCTTTTAAGTCATTGAGTATTTTCTTATTGGATCTTACATGAGTTAAATTGGATTTTGTCATGTATCATATTAGTGGATACATTTTTCGTATGGACACTACTGCATTATTTTTTTTAATTAGCGTAACTGATTTACATACAGCAACATAAGAAATCTTACCGATAGTATTTTCTTTAAAAGGCTTAGCCAATTATTATTTTTTAAAAACAAAAGATGTTTCAAGTTATTTTAGTTTTATTTTTCATTTACAGGTATACATATTTTTTTTTTCGTCCTTTTTATTTGATCGTTTTGTTTCAAATACGTAGTTACAGCTGAATTCTCCAAAATCAAAGATAGAATTTACGGACAAAAATTATTGTTTTCGAGATTTTTTTCAATGCAATTTTTGTTTAATGCAATGCTTTTCTCAAATAGCAAATTTTTTTTCAACTTTATATTCTTCTGGCGTGTTTACTCTTTTCTAGACATATTAACTTTAAACTAAAAGACATTCAGATAACAATCGAGCTTAAAACTATTTAGTATCAAACTTCTTTTTTTTAATTTTGATATTAAATTCTCTTTCTTCTCATCATTGGTTGATAACGCAAGGTTTGACAAAGCAGCTATCAAACTTCCAAAAACTTTCTTCAGAAGTTTTTCCAAGAACCTTAAATTTATACCCGCGTCTTAATTACAATCGAAACTTTAGAAGTTGAAAATGAACATTTTTTTAATATAAAATTAAATTTATATTTTAAAAAAATAAAAAAAAAAAAAAAAAAAGTAAACAAGAAAAAAGGAACAAAACAGCGCAAAATTTTCCCTCCCCCAACCCTTGTATATCCTACTCGCAGATGGTCCGCGTCTTCCAAATCCCACAGAAAACTAGCTCTAAAAAAAGATGGCTGAAATAACAGCAAGAAAAGTAAATTCCTCGGAGAAGAAAGCAATTGGAGAAAAAGAGATGAGTCCAGGACGTTAAAACCCCCTCTAGAAATGGACCAAAGTTATAAAAACTGGAAGGTTCTATAAAAATGTCTCGCAAAACAAAAACTTTCTTCTTCCAGGGTGCTGCGAAAATGAATGGGTTGGGATTTTTTTTCTTCTTTCTTTTCTAAGCGCGATTCCTCTACGCTGTTGTTTGTTATTTGCTTTTAGGGATACGACTTTGGAAAAAAAGAAGGCGCTTTACAGAACGCACATAAACAAAAGGGAGGCGCAACTAAAAGCCCTCGCTTACTTAGAAAAAAGAAAGGAAGATGGAAGAATTGTGTACGAATTCTAAAACTTCGAATTCTTTTGAATTTTCGAAGGCACTGTTTAGATCAGAAGACCGGTTTAATACGCACTATGCGAATTTTACTAAGCTTAATTTTATTTGCTCTTGTAAAATATATTTTAATGCCTCCTGGGCTTTTCTTATTACTGAGAAAACAACTGTACAGGATTTCCACTTTTAGTTTCAAATAACAAGCAATCGCATAACTAATGCATGTCAAAAACAATACTGTTGTAATCAATAAAAACTCTTTTTCCATAAAGATTAAAGAACACTTTTGAATTTCAGGGAAAGTGCAAGAATTTTCGTGGTTATTTTCTGAAAACTTATACGTAATAACTAAGCTATGGACTCTGATTATCAGAAGCAACATTTTGTAGGTATTTTAGAGGAGCTCAAAAAGCGCGAATAAATTTCCTAATACTTTAGTCTTCTTAAAAATTTCAAAATGAATTTTTTTTTATATATAATCCTTTTTATAAACTTTGAAAATGTTCTCTGTTATTCTTTATTAAAAAAATACATGAAAAAAAGAAAACAAAACATTTGCAACCTTACAAAAAGTAATTTTCAAGATCGTTTTTATAAAAAAGAACGTTCCTGGACAGTTAGATGTTAAGATTTTATTAGAGTTGGGTTCAAATTTTTTGATAATTAATTGTTTCTAGTTAATTTAAGTTTTAAGTTATATGATGTTACTCTGATCTGTTAAACAGTAAATAGACAAGCAGACGTTGATAAGGTAGCCAAATTACTTCTTAATTTCAATGAAAGATAATTCCATTTCTTTCTAGAATCTGGTTTTAAGGTTTTAATTAAAATTTTTATATTTGTGAAATTTTGATCACCACGATCATTTTGTAAAGAAATTAGAACAATTGATAAAAAAAATTCTTTTCGAATTTTTTTTTTTTTTTGAAAAGAATTGATACACACTTCTGCGTGATACTTAACAAAGCGAACTTATAGTATATAGTCAAATATTCATAACAGCAGCCCCGTAACTTCATTAATTCTAATTAATTTCAATGGAGATTGAGCCTCAATGAACTCCAAATGTAACTGAGATAAAAAATTATACTCCAAAAATACGTATGAGAGTTTTCCGTTGAATTAAATGATAAATCTTTGCACAATTAAAGAAAAGCTTTTTAAAGCTTCTCAATTTCACAATACAGTATAAAGCTCCGACTTCTTGATACATATTTTGCATCTACTTAAATATATAAATAAAATATTAAAGTTACTGTTGAATCAGATTTTTTCAAATAATATTTTTTGGGGCTCACTTTCATATAATTTTTTTGTATTTTTATGTACTCATTTTTTCTGTACTTAAGAAGAAACACTCTATAAACGGAAAAGAACAATTAATATGTCAAAACATGTTATAAAACTTCAAATACATTAGGTGCTTATTATTTATTTGATTTTATATATTCATTACAATATATATTCAACACTAATAAAGCGCGAATAGAGAGAGAAGAAATCTTATAATTAAACTTGTCATAAAATTATATCATAAAAAAATAAAATAGTTATTATTTGAATTGTAATCAACACAAGAATCCCATCTCCTTAACATACATATAAGAAATATAAAAAAAATATTTGAAAATAAGAAAAAAAAAAGTTTAAATTTGAAGCTAAAATACATATGCGTTTCACTGTACTAATTAACAAGCCAGTTGAAATGAGTTTTAATAAAAAGTAGGAAAAATCTAAATACCTAAAAAGATGTTGAGCTTACATCAATAATTTAATTTTAAGTTGTGACGATTTTGTGAACAGAAAATCAATCTAATTATACATGAAAGACAACAAAATTAAGTGGAAATAAACTGAATGCATAAGATATAGTATATTAAGCAATAAAGTGAGTTTAGAATATTAAAATCGATATTACTTACATAATGTTAAATTAAGCAAATATTTAAGTAAAGGTTTCAAATAACATGCATTAGTATAAAAAAATAATGAATTTTCAGACTTGATACGGATTGAACAAATTATATTCGCAGAGAGAAAAACACTTGATATTATTATAAAGTTTTTACTAAAGAACCATTAATAATATTAAGAGAGGAAACAAGCTACAAGTTTTAAAATTGTTGCTTTCAAAAGCTTCCAATCATTCCGAGCAAAATGAATGTTAAACAGTTACAATAGTGTATCAGCAACAGAAACGATTTATGTATAATCGTTTATTATGTATCGTATAATGTATTATTTAATAGGTTTTCCTTTTTGTACTAGTAGTTAATCGATACAAATGTATTGTATTCCCTTATTTAAAATGAAAATAATTATATTTTTGAGTATTAAACTATATCTAACTCAAACACCATGAAATTTTTGAAGAACAAAACGATTCAAACAATGTGAAATATAAAATATGTCATTCAGTAGCCCCTTCTTTTTTTTTCAAAGCATTTTTGGGTTGCCAAACTAAACACAGACACAGCTAATAAACATTTCCAATGCAGAAACTCTTGCCTTTCAGCATTGATTTCCTATTTTAGTTTTTTCCTATTATTAGTTTTAGTTTGGTATGACATTTTGCGTGAAATTTGTACAAGCGGTCCATTAAAAAAAAAGTAGAGACTAAATCATTAACGGAAACTCAATTACACAATATCAACAATTATCCGTTCAACTTTTAGATCTATATCTCATATTTGTACTCTAAACCCTTGACAAAATCGAACCATCTCCCCCTTGGTGGATGGGGATGAAACGAATGGATGCAATCTCGGTATCTGCTCTAGAGGGGAGAGGGCTCGTGTCTGTAGCCCCCTCCCCCTAAAGAAAGAAGGGGGGTATGAACAGTGAAAGGCGGCAACAGAGTTTGATGGACGATGGTGGAGGAATGAGGCGATTGGTGTGGGAAACCAGAAGGGACAAGTAGAGGATGCTGAAAAGCACTGAAAGGGATCGCCTCTATTAAGCCGTGGCTCCTTCTTTATTAATGGCATTTACTGCAGATCTATAATCTGTACAGTGTTCCGGATGACTGGGTCGTCTGGAAAGTTCTTGAAGCGTGCTATAGTTTTGCACGGCTTTTGTTGAGACTTCTTGTCCAGTTGGAGACAAGCAAAATGAGAGGGTTCTATATTTAAACCTTTTGTGTCACCAGGACTCGATTCCCGACGGGAAATATTTTCTAGGTCTTACTGTAAATGAAATTCAATAAACGAAGAAAAAAAAAAGGGGGCGGGCCCCCAAAGAAATACTGTCGGACCTCTATTTAAAGAAGTCGCTAAATCCCGAAAAAAAAAGTTCGTCATATGGAAAATTCGTTACATAGAGGCTCAGCTTTCAATGTACTTTATAAACCACATAAAACGAATTTTAAATTCATAAACACTATATATTGAAAAATGTAATTATTCACACCTCTTTGTAAATTAAAATATATATTTATTCTACTTATATCTTTTGTAGTGATAGACAATGGAGAACTAGACAACTAGGCTTTCAGTGAACTAGACAATGGGGGTTAAGGATTGCACTTCTTGAATGAAACGCCCAGAATTACATTGCTCTTGGCGAGTTAGGCACCTAATTAAACCAGTTCAAGGTTTATGACCACCATAAAATGTGTTAAAAGAGAGAATAACTTGAAATGTCCAGAAATACTTCAACAATAGGAAGAAAAAAAAATCGAATCTCAAGAGAAAAAGCTCGTTATATGGAAAATGCACTTTGCTATTGGGATGTAATTTTACGAAAAAAATCGTTAAATGTTCTTGGTTCCAGGAAAAAGCCCGTTTTATAGAAAAATTCTCAATGTAGAAGTTCGTAATATGGTGGTTCGACTGTATTTAAGGAATTTGCTTTGCTTGCTAATTTATCAATATAAGCAAAGTTTTGCTAAGATACAATTTTTTTTTAAAAAAAATCTTCTTGCGTATACACAATTACAGAACCTTATTATTTTTCGCAAAACTCAGCTGATGCTTTAAGCTTGACGCGTTCCTTTTTAACCCTTTGATTGCCGATTAAAAATTGTGCGATTCTCTCCCCAGTGCTACCGTTTTTCATATAGGCGCGCTTATGTGGTGTATTGGGGTGGTGGGGGAAGATAAGGCACTAACAAGCAAATTTCTCTCTGAAATTCCTTCGCAAACACTGTCAAGGTCATTGTATTTCATTCCAAAACTTTTGGACTAGTTGTAATGATAGCAGCATAAAGAAAAGAATCGTATTTCGGAAAGACTTATATATACGTCCGGGGCACTTAGAGCACCCGTTGATCGAGACGGATATATACGCCAGGGCCAGTTAAGGATTTAAAATAATAAGGGTTTTAGATAGAAAATTAAATTTATCTTTTATATTGTAGAAAACTATAGTCATATAATTTAAGGCTGTCATCGTTTAATGTTAAAGAATAGGACCTGAATTCGGAATATATTTTCAGATAAAATAGAACTGAAACATTAATATTATATTTAGACTTCTCTATCCTACAAAGAGTAGCATATTTATCACACTCCTCATTTTCATCTGAGTTGATCCTTTTCTTCCTGGTATAAAATGTGTTTGTCAATTTTCTCCTATACTGTAAAGCTAAAAGAGCTATCCTTTACGTGTTAAAATTAAAAAAAAAAATTATTTATGAATATTTTTAAATTTAAAAAGCTCTATATTATAGACCAGAGGTTCCCAAACTTTTTTGCCTCATAGACCCCTTGACAGGTTTTTTGGTTTGGGGTAGACCCCCTGCTTACCTAATATTAAATTTTTGCAAATTCAAGAACTTAAATGTGTTTTTGACAGCAGGTATAGAGCTACTTTCTTTACAAGATTTAAATTTTTAACTATAGTGAAGTATTGTGTTTAAAACTTAAGAAAGCACATGTTAATTAAATTAAAATTTAATTAATACATATAACTGTGCAACAAACAAATGCTTTTAGTGGGTCAGGAGGAATCTGGGGATGCAATAACAAATTTTTAACTTTTGACATCAATTCTACTAGGTTTAGCCCTAAATATCTCCTCGGTTAATAGTGTCCAGTCTTTTCTTTTTTTTTTGCTTGGGAGATTGGCAAGCGCACTGTAACTCCTTCTCAATCGGAGAAACAATTAAAAACTTTCTCAAGATATTCTAAAATGTGGTCCTTGTTTTAATAAAATTTTTGATGTTGCCTTGTAACTGCAAATTAGCCTCATTCAATTTAGTAAATAAATTTGTTAAGTAGGTAAGTCTGGTTTCTCCATTTTTGATTAAAATTTCTTTTAAAATTAAAGTCACGATCTGATTTAATGAGAACCACTATCCCCTCATGGACCACCCCCATTTACCCCACATGGACCCCCAAATTATTTCTTCGCTGACAGGGACCCCTTGCAGGTCGTCATAGACCCCTTTGGGAATCACTGTTATAGACGGATGTATAAATTATATAATGTAACTAATTTTCATGAAAATCGTGACTCTGTGACTGAAAATATGCTCCGTGTTTAGCTTTTTCTTTTCTTTTTTCTTTTTGCAGGGAGGGGGAATACAATTTGATAATTATTTTATTGGGAATGAAATTATGAAAGATTCTAGTTAATTTAAAAAAAAATTTTTTTTTTGGTTGAAAATGAGAACTTTTATTTTTAATTTAAATATTACTCCTCTGTCCCATAATAATAGTAGTAAGTGAATATTCAAAAAGAAATGATTGGTTATCATAATTTACAGCAACTGTAAATTATGTTGTTGCACAAAACTATAAAGATTTCAATCAAAATTAATGTACCATGACATTTGTCATTTATTTAAGCATCCTTGAATTTTGTAGGCTAATTTAGTTATTACGAATTATAACTACAGTTATACCCCGAATTTAAGCGGTAGGTGGAACTGAGTGATAACCGCGTAAATAGGGGTACGATTTAGCATATAAATACTTAAAAATTATATTTAGTTGGGTACGGTGTCGAAAGAAAATAATAATTTAGAAAAAAAAATACTTAGTAAAATCTTTAATAACACATATACAAAATTGCAAATGGGAGCTATTTTGATGTAGAAGTTTTCATAAAATTTAACAAAGTAGTCTGCAGGCCCAAAGACTTTTTTCTCGCGCATAATTTTTTTTTTTTCCTTCTTTAAAAAAAATGCTCTTTGCATGTATCCTGAACCTGACTGGGTGCATATCTATACTGATGGAAGCCTTTTGAAAGACTCTGACAGCGCTGGAGCAGGAGTGTATTGCTACCTTTTCTCCTTTTATTTAACAACTGGAAAATTCTTAACCACTTTTGATGGTGAGGTTGCTGCCCTTCAAGTAGTCCTTGCGCAGTTGCATTGTCATCTGAATAACTTTACTAGGGCTGTTGTCTTCTGTGATTCAAAAGCGGCAATTTTTGCTGTGAACTCAAACTCTCCTCCTGCCTCCCCTAACATTCTTGATTATAAAAAACTGCTGCAGAGTCTGTCTGAGTACTCTAAGCAAATCGTCTTGCAGTGGATCCCTGGACACTGTGGTGTAACAGGTGACGAGTTTACAGACCTCTTAGCAAAGAAGGGAGCTTCCATTCAACAGATAACAAGAAAAGCTGTCTTTTTTACCAGTGCCAAAAGTATAATTAAGAAAAAGTTGAATGATCTCTCTTCAAGACAATACTCTGAGAGAAATTCAAGATCTGGTGAAATAAAGATATTCCTATGTGGCCAAGACGTAAAGCAGCTGCCGAATTTCGTCTGACCACTGGACACGATTGTCTCCTGGAATATCTACATAGAATTCATGTTGCACATGCCCCTTTCTGCACGCTCTGCGATTTTCGGGAGGACATGGATGCTGACCACATTCACCGCTGCCCAGCCCTAAAGGGGATCCTTTTTGTGTGACCTTTATTGGCAAGCTAGGGACTTATTGGATTCATAGACTTTTCTCACCATTTTTATTTTATTTACGTTCCTTACTTTGTTTATTTTGTCTGTTTTTGTTTTTGTTCCTACCCCCTTGTGGTGTTGTGGTCTTCTATAACCCTTGCCATTGGAAATAAAAAAAATATTTTCTAAAATCTGTAACCCTTTTTCAATTAAACTGAGGCCTTCTGTCAAATTCCCAACCGTCATTCAATCTTCTGATTGAACTGGGTCTTAAGACTCAAGTTCTTCAAGTCAATACCTTCAATGTCTTGTTCTTGCTCATGCATTTCTATGAGCTCATCCATTGCCAGCTACTGATTGTGGAAATACAACAGGTCTTGAACATTATCCCTATCCACTTCTAAATTATTTTGGCTGGCAAGATAACAATTTATTCAATCACTTTGCCAAGTTCACCAATTTTACCCATTTTTTCTCAAATGAAAGATGAATCGATGAAATTTGAAAATCGTTTAGCTCCGAGTTCGCGTAAAGCGAGGTAGCGCAATTACAGAATTTTTCTGCCACACAACCGGTACAGTAGTTAGTGACGCTGACTGCTGTGCCTTTGGGTCTGGGTTCGAATCCCGGAGAAGGAAAGGATGATTGGAAAAAAAAGTGCTTTTGTGGCAAAGGGGTACTCTAAATAACCGTAGATCCACAAGTCCTCTCGTGAGGTTGATGGAAGGAGAAGAGAAGTGGGAGGCCCCGGATTCCCCAAGTGTTCTCCTTCAAAATTGGGATAGATTCGAGCCAAATTGTACAATCACCTGCATGGTGCTGAATGCTACGGATAACGACAAGCGTACCACTAACCCTTTGCCGAGATGAATTTCGTATGCCTCGATCTGACACTGTCAATCTTTAGAGCAATAACAACAACTGTTTTTCTAATTACATTTAATTATCAAATCAATTGTTTTATTTGAATTGAATATCCAATTATTTCAAAATTGAGAAGAAAAGTGTTTTCAAGAAAAGATCGAGTTGTGATTGTCCAGTTCTGATAATTCAAAAAGAAAACGAAAAGTTGCAGAAAAGTACAATTTCGATATAAAACAATTTAAGTGTAGCAAAACGGCCATACTGAGAATTTGCAAACGTGATCCTGAAAGTGACTGTCGAGGTGTATCTTGCTCTAATGTCAGATCGTTGGAAAAACAGAACTGCGGACTCAAATGCAAGGATTTTGGAGAAAAAATTCAAAAACATAGACAAATTCCTCTTAACATAAGAGACACTATAATCCCAGCAGCTCACCCCATTGAAGTGCCTTAATCTACAGTATTCTGAATTTCGAAAAAAGGAATATATATAAGGTAAGTTTCAAGCCTTATCCTACCTGCAAGTTTAAAAGGCAATAAAAAGAAATTATTGAAAAATCCCGAAAATACATGAAAGTCCAGAATAAAAATTAGGAGTAATATATTTGATTTATTGTTTGATTTAATTTAGCTTTTTGATAGTAAATGTATTACCTACTATATTAATTTTTTTTCGCTTCTGTTATGTTATGGGACAATTTAAATTTATTGTTTGTTATTATATTATGGAATATAGAGAGTAGTATTCATAAATTTCACTAGAAAGGCTCATACCTTAAAACAGCGTGTGCGTGTGTGCAAGAATCTTTTGAATTAAAAATTTTGATTTATGAATTTATTGAAAATTGTCAAGTGCATTTTGGAACTAAGAGGTTATTACATATTTCTTTTGATTATAAAGATATAGTTTCTGTGTATTTTTATTATAAAATTGAGCTGATATTGCTTCAATTTGAATTGCATGTTTATAACGACTAAGCGTTTGCGATGAATAAAAAAAAATACTTCCTTACAAACAATTTTAAAAAGTTGTAGAAAAAGAGAATCAATTTGTAACAAGAATCACGAAATAAAAATTCATTCGGTACAAAAAGGACCCCTTTTCTCTTTTATAAATTTCAATTCAAGGTAAATTCTTTGTTAAAAAAAAAATCTTATCGATCTTTAAAAACACTCTTTTTTTCTGTTTTACATTTTATTTTGTTATAAAATAAATACATATTTTATTGACAAACGTGGTGGAAAATAAAGTCGCATTGGAACCACCATAAAAGCTAAATAAAAGAATTCCTGATTTTCTATTCATCCAAACAATTTCCATACAAGAAACAAGCCACAACCGAAAACACCACTTCACTTGGAGACTAATGTTTTTCCACTACAAAAGACGCACTTTACAACATGTTCCTGTGTTACCTTGTATCAGCCGACACAAAACGAACATCGTCCGAGTTTCCACTCTCCCGTTCTTGTTTTTTTATTTACCAAACTGCAAAATAGAAATCTAACCGTGTTAATCGATACCAAAGAGGGATTTCGGATCGTTAATGAGTTTTCAGTACCTCGCACTGATTTCTACAGAGTCAACAACTAGGTTGACGTGATGTTGATCTTGTGTTTCAAACCAGAATCGGAAAAACTTTACCCCCTCGCTCTTACTTTTTCGGTAGTCTCCTTTGCGTTGCGTGAGACAACAACTTTATTCCATGCCTCGCGCAATGCACAGAAAAAAAAAACCAGAATGTTTCCCTGCAATCAAAGGCTGAGTTGCGTGGACAAACATTTTGGGTAAACGTGTTACAGAGATCTCTGCAAGATAGCTTCTTATCATTTTAATATCGATAATAACGGTGCAAATGGCCAATATTTGACTTTAAGTATTTCTCTTTTAATGGTTGTTTCAAAAGGAAAGTTTTTGTTCACATGAAAGTGGGAATAGATGTTATTCCAGTGTATTTCTTATATTTAACAATTGATTTCAGGGTAATATTGAATGAATGAAAAATGCTTGCTTTTTTATACGGTTGCAGGAAAAACATGTCTATTTTGTCAGGAGTTTTAAAAATTTTCCTATGTGTGTGTGTGTTTTTTTTTATAAATATTTAGTTGAAAAGTATATATGTAATAATATTTTTTTCGATGTCGTTTAGTTATAAATAAAATATAATAAGTTAAGAATGAAGTGCACAAGAAATTTGAGATAAAAATTTATTATCAATTATGTAAAAATAAGCTCTTTATACTTAATGTCTATATTTTTTAAAATAATCATTTACTAGCTCTGATAATAAAAGAGAATAATTTTAAAATTTCACTAAATATTACATTTTGTTTTTTAAATGTAGCTTTTTTTTTCGCTGGCAAATATTTCGCCGTCCGAAAAATTTAAAAATTTGTGTAATAGAGTTGGTTTATCTCTGGAAGATATATTTCTTCCTCAATAAAATTAAACTTTCTAAAATGATATGCATTTTTGATTTATTATTGTCGTTAAGATAGTGTTTCTCAAACTGTGGGTTGCGCCCCCTAGGTGGGCGTGATAACCCTACAAGGGGGGCGCGAACATATCGAAAATAAAAGGTTTAAAAAATTAATTTGCTGGAATGAAGTAAACAAAATACTTTCTGACATATAAAAAAATACACATTTATATTGATGTAATTCATATATATTAGCTGACGATAAAGTTTCTACTTTGATACGTTCATTAAATATCTGATCCTATAACTAAATAAAAAAAAACATTTCGTTTGATTTGCTGTAATCCCACGATGAGAGATTTTTTTATTGCGTTTTCTTTTTAAACCTAAAATAATACTCTTTCAGAAGAAAAAAAACAACTCAGATGCAGAGAAAAATTCTAGGAAGATAAAATATTCATTACTGTAATTATTATTGAAATGCTGTTAGTTGTAAAAAGAAAAGGAAGACTTATTCAGAAAGCATATTTGCGTCAGTCATCATCGTTTCACCTTAGAACTTAGTGATATGATTAGTTCTGTTCTTTCTATTATGTTTTTGTTTTTCATTTTGGGAAGTTGTAAATAACTTTTTTATTACTGTTGCGCTTTTTTCCCTGTAAAAGAGTTCTAAGATATTTGGAAAAGCACAGAGAGTGCACTTTGAAAGATTATTTGGCTAAGATTTATTTTTATGGGTATTCTGAAACATATAAAGCCTGATGAAATACGCATGTTACTCAATTCTTTCTTTAGAACTAACATCCATATTTTTATATTGAAAACCAGGGAGCAGTTATACGGGGCTCAAAGTCAAAGAACAGCAAAATACAATTTGAACAATATATGACTGTTTTGCTTGCAAATATCATTCCTGTAATGTTAGTGAAAAGTGTCCGTGATTTGTGTTCTTTATTAAGGTTACCTACCTTTGAAACATTTTAGTTCAGTTTTAATGGATTTTTTTCTCAAATTATCAAAGAAAAAATGAAAAGTCCTTGAAAGTAGGTAAGTATATTTTCTCTAAGTTACATTTTTCATTGGAATTGTGATTTTCATCGAGTACAATAAAAATAATTGTAAAAGAAAAAAAATTGGGGTGACTCAGTCACTTCGCGCGACTAAAAACGTTAGTATTGAGTGCGCGCCTGCTCTCCCAGGTTAAAACATTTTGAAGTCTTCTCGCTTTAAGATTTAATGCCAAATGTAATGGATATGATAGAGAGCAACATACACTAGACTCTTTTTCTGATGGCATTTATACTCTTAGAAATGGATGATGGAGGAAATAAATTTTTAATTATATATCATTTTGTAATATGCTCCAATTTAAAAATTAGAGTAAAGAAAAATAACAATAATTATCAAATTACTTAAAAGTAATCTGCTTATATAAATATTGCTTAAAAGTAAGAAATACAAAATTTAATACTTATCTTGTTAATTTGCACGTATTATAATTAAGATCGTATTGTAGCTTTAATACCAAAGCGTATTATCATTGTATAAGGGGGGGGGAGATAAAAATTATGATTTAAAATTGGGTCGCCAATAGTGAAAGTTTGAGAAGCACTGCGTTAAGAAATAAGTTGATAATTTGGATTGTTTGTGAAAAATAATTATGGTGGTATAATTATAATTTTTTATTCAAAACTATACAATTATGATTCAAAATCAAACAACAAATAAGAAATGAGAATATTTTTTTTACAAACTTGGCATTATCAAAATTTTGCTAATTTGAACATGTATGGCTAGGGGGGAAGGAGGTACGGGTCCGGAACCCCCCTCTTCACAGTCATTGATTTTTTTTCGATTGATTATAATTATTTGTATATATTACGTAAAATTTAATTAAATATTTGCTATTAATAATTTTGCTTATTATTGATAAATATTTATTCAATAATTTATTTTTTATTGTTTTGTGTACTCGCCATTCGATAAAATCAAAACAATATGTTTGGTGGAGTATTGGGGTATGATACGCGCGTGCGAGAGAGAACGGTAGTATTTCGACCCTGGATCCCCTCCCCCTCTTGAAAAATTCTTGTGTGTACCACTGCTACAAAGGCAATCACAATTAAGAATCATAAAACATTGCTATTCTGGAGCATTCGAGATAGGTTTGGGATAATAAAGGCAGTCGGCGAAGATAAAGGCTCTATACCATTCCTTACCTATACAAATGAGACCTTGGTAGCCGGGTGGTCAAGGTTATAGACTCGTGGCCGACTTGTCATGGGTTCAAGTCCGTCGCCAAAAGCTCTCCACACAGTAGCTAATAATAATATTCACCATATGCAAATATTCATCTTAGCTAGAGAAGTTTTAAAAGTTATTGATTGCGACATAAAGAAATAATTGTATGCTTTGGCCTTGAAAAACTGTAATACTTCTATTACCTGTATGTTTTGACTTATAATTTTAATCTGAAAATGGCCTATTTTTTCGTAACTCGCTAACCCAGAAAAAGTATATTTTTAATTATAATAAGAAACATTTTAGTAAAACTGATCAGCATTAAATACTTCTTAAGAGCAAAGAAGAAGACCGCAAGTATTTCCGAAATGCACAGTTCATTGTGTTTTCTAATAAGTGCAAATTCTCTAATACTTACGAAATCTTTCGTAATAAAAGCAATCAATTTTTTAAGAAAATACTGCTCTTGCAAGCTTTACTTTCAGATGCGGTCGGCGGAATTCTCTAAAATATAATTGAAATTGAAAACTCCTTCCTCCCCTACTTGCCTTTAAAGAATTTTCTAAAATTCCTAAATACGTTACTCCCTACAACCATTATTACATAAAACTTATGCAAATTTTCTCAAATGTGAAAAAAAGGGCTAATCTTGTTTGTGAAAAGTTGGGCACTGACTCAAACCCAAAATAATATCACCTCCCCCACAGACAATACACACACCCCGGAACATGCAAAATTTCCTCTTTTAATCACACAACACTACATCCCCTTTTCAAAGCAACTCCAATTACATTGCTCGAACTCCCTTTGATACATCATAGAGTGTTGGCCCACAAAGATGAACACTGTTTAAACGAAGGTTAATCCCTGTCGTATAACAAGTCCCCTCGACACAAACTTTTCTTGTTGCAACACTCCACACATGGACCTTAATAAGATCTGTCTATAGGCACAGAGGGTTTGCGGCGGGGTTGCTCCACGTAACAAGATTCCTTCCGACCACTTGTCGCTGTGTCAACCTCCCGGCAACACACCTTCCGGAAAATCCTCTTCAAGTCGAGTGTTGACGTTGGCACTTAAAAGCCGAACGACCTCTCCCCTCCTCTCCGGATAATCTCGTTTCTAAACCCTCCCCCCACCCCCGAGTTCTCAGTGGTTTGGAAACTAGGTTCATCTTTTCTATCACCCCAGGCGAAGAGTTTGCAAACAAGTGAAGAGGAGTTGTCTTGGGATGGAAGAGGGTTTGTTTGGATCCTCTCGTTTGGGGAAGAGGTTCATGGGCTTCTTTAGGTTGTAATCGATTGACAATATTGGATTCGTGTTTCGGATGGTTTTTATTTAAGTGTATGGGGAATGTTGTCGATTGTCATTTTCGTTTAAAATTAGATACGGTAAAATCCGGCGTGTAACGCGCACTTTTAACACAAAAATATGGTCGAAATTTATGAGTGCACCAGATATAAAAATGATAGCTTAAAAAAATAAATAAATAGAGACGAGCATAAAAAAAAAAAAAAAAAAATTAGGCTTCTACATAGATCGAAATACTGTTTATTTAAAAGTAATGGCGTATCTTATGAACTTATAAACAGTTGTGTTTTTGTTGTTCATGCCACCTGTCTGACAAAGTCAGATCGAGGCCCACGAAATTCAACGCGACAGTGGGTTAGATGTACGCCTGTCGTTGGCCTTAGCCTTGAGCACCATACAGGTGACAGTACGATTTAGATCGGAGAAATTACCGAAGGGATGATAGATCTTTACGATAGATGGCGACACCATCGATCTCCATCTCCACAATTTAGGCATGGAACTGGAGGGGAGGGGAAATATTCTCCAGTACCCTGCACTCGTGGTTTCAGCTGCGACCGCCCACAAGACTTTCGAATCCACTGATATAACAAGCACGTACTCCGTGTGTATTCGGAGGGTATTTGGTGGCATCGGGCATCGAACCCAGGCCTTCCGGTCTGGAGTCTGATGCTCTAATCACTAGGCTACCCACGGTCCCGTAAACAGTTGTAGTTCTAGAAATATACTGGTTTTCAAAAACCTGAGATAACATCTTAAATAAATTACTTCAAAGTATAAGAGCACTGCATACGAACAGTCCATGTTTCGTTGTAAGAAGGGGGAGGGCGCTATACAGCGAATATACTTAAAATTAAGAAATGTAGCCTGAAAATATAAGTGCGCATTATACGGTGGTACAGGTTATACGCCAAATTTTATGGTATATTTTTCTTCTGTGGGTTAAATTTTCTTTTTAAACACGTCAGAACTTAAATCTCGTTTATTTTTTTTGAAACTGTGGAACTTTTTTTTAATTAGTGGGCGTAAACTTAGTGTATATAAGTGAAGATCGTTGCTGCAAGAAAATCTTTCTGGCAAAGCCCATAGGAAATAGACCTCGGGGTAGACCCCCGTTAAGATTAATTGACTGCATCGAAAAAGACCTAAATATTTTAAAGGCCAAAAACTGGAAAACAGTTGCCAAAAGTAGAGATGCCTGAAAAAAAACTTTTGGAGAAGGCCAGGGCCCACCCAGGACTGTCGAGCCATTGAAGAAGTTGAAGAAACATAGTGTAGATTTCACCCATGATTTATTATGCTTAAATTATTTATTAAAAATAACATATCTATATCCTCGATATTTATCTGTAGATATATAAAAACGATTTGTGTTAATTTTACTCACGCACACAAACAATAAACAACACACACTCATACCTATGTAATAATTCATTTCAATTTCTTTTTCTAAGGGGTTTTAATTTGTAATGGTCTTGAGTCCTCCAAGACTCCGTGTGATAGCAAATTTTTAGTTTACCTACTTAAACGGGAAATAATCAAAAATTTATCTCTCAAAGAAATTAAACAGCGATTTTAAAGCAAGATGATGCAATCTTGCATCACTCGCGTATTTGGACCAATCAAAAAAGTTTTCATCGGAAGTGCTATGATTATAACAGCTTCTAGTTAAATCGTAGAATTCAATAATTTTAAATACTTTAACTGAATTGTTTAGTTATTTCGTGAAATAGCTAGTTATTCTATGAAATAAGGGATTTTACCCTTTAACAATAAAATATATAAATAAATATTTGATTTTTTTTTAAATTAAATTTTTATATATTTTGCTGTCGGAATTTATTGAAAAAGTTTCATTAGTCAATACATAAATTAATTAATCGATATGAAGCAAATCCCATAAGGCAGCCTTTTCCAAACTAAGAAGCGGGCCTTGTTAGAGAGACACAGATTACCGCGAAAGCATGTACGAAACGTTTAGCAGAAACGTAATTTTTTCAAAATAGCGTATATAAATATGTTTATATAAATAAGTTTTTAGGTAATGTAGCATTCTATTTTAACTACATCTATCTCACTCTTAATTTCTACATTTACATTTTTTTCAAATTGAAAGCCATTGTTTTCAGACATGGGTGATATCATTCGAAAGGAACCACATTTAGATTTTTTTTTAAAGAAGATGGGTGAAGTAACGTAAATTTTGGAATTCCTTGCTATAAGACATCAATTCGAACAGTTGTCACTAATATTAAAATAAAAAAAAAAATTATTTTAAAATTTTGGGTGAAACTTATATCACATTATGCTTCAATTTTGCTTACCTATTAATATATAATCCTAAAACTTTTTTAGCTTTTCGAATTTTGTTTGTTCTTTTAGTTTCCTCAAATGTAATCGAATTCCTTTTCTTTTAAGATAAAGCTTGTTATTGGATTAAGTGTTAACAGTCGTCTGTACTTGTGAAGACTATTGTCAATAATCTTCACATTGCTGCATAATAAGATGCTAATAAAATCAACTCAGTTAGTAAGTAAATATAAGTTTCATCGGAGATTAACATTACATTACATTTACGAATTCAAAACCGATGGTGAAGGGAGATTTAAATAAAACAACCTCACAAAGTAGCCATTTGTTGAGATTACAATACAATTTCCTAACAATCATTCGTTTATTGTTATAACGGGGAGTCATATTTTCTAAATCTGTCTTTGAAAGTAACAATTTTTTTCGGATTAATTCCACTTATATATTTTCTTGCTTTCTGTATGAAGATAGAAATAAAAAAATTTGAAGCATGCTTTGTAAAACTATTAATTATACTGAGATACACTTTTTCGAATCTGCTTTTTAACAAGAACATAAAAGGGCTCCATTCAACTGAAAAAAAGAATGTATTTGTATATGTATTATTGAGAATATGAGAGGATTCCTTACAACATGCAATGATTATTTAAACTTGCTTGAATCATTATGAAGTATGATAAACAGGTTTTCCCGAAACTCAATATCAAATGGACACTGGGTGAAAAGGAGATTAACATCAGTTCCAGGAAAAACAAAAAGTCATATCACTTAGTTAAGGTATCCAACTACGTTTCGGAACCGTGATTTTAAAAAAAGCACCTAAATGGATAATTTTTATGATATTTAGTGTCACTTAGATTAGAATACATGTATAAAATTGTTTTAAGGACATTATGACAAAAAACATTTATTTAAATAACATATTTTGGCAAAATATTAACTTAGAATAACGTTTTTTCCAAATGTTCTCCTTTTGTAAAAAATGCTTCTGTTGTATTAATATTTTGCCTGTATTCAGCTCAGACCTCTGTACTGAGGCTCAACTAGAATTTTTGAAATGCATAGCTCGGAAGTCGATTTATCCATGTTTTACGAAAACAGAAGGGAGAAATTTTAAGAAAATACGCCGATAATTATTTCAAATGGTTGTAACTCTGAAAATAATGTGAATTTTTCAAAATTTATAGTTGAGCCTCTGTACAGAGGTCTGCGCTGAATACTGGCAAAATATTAATACAATAGAAGCTTTTTTTACAAAAGGAGAACATTTGGAAAAAAGGTTATTCTAAGTTAATTTTTTGCCAAAATATTGTATTTAAATAATTTTTTTTGTCATAATGTCCTTAAAACAATTTTAGACATATATTCTAATCTAAGCGACACTAAATATCGTGAAAATTATACATTTATGCGTTTTTTTAAAATCATGGTTCCCCCCGAATGTAGTCGGATACCTTAATCTAGGATTCACAACGGGTTCTAGATGAAACGCGTTGAAAATTTATGAAGTGAATCCTATGAAAATTCAAAAAGTATCTATAGTATTCCAGGGGTCTATTAGAAGTTGATGACAATTTTTCCCTGTAATAAAATTTTATTTAATTTGTAAGGATTAGATAATGCGATCCATTTTAATATGCATAGGTATACTATAGATTTGCTTAGGGAAGTATAATCCACACATCTAAATTGGGAAGACATTATATAAAAAATAAATCATAAATCTAACAAACCATCATACCATATAAATCTAATATTCATAATAAAACCATCATGATAAAATCAAATAGTTTTTTTATTTTATATTCAAATTCTTAGATAAATTGTTATCTTTAAGTTCTTTGTACAGTTATTAGATTTGAATGTACGAGAAAAATGTAAATGTGTAGATGATGAAAATTATTCTCTTAAAAGGGACTGATATTAGAAGAAGTTTTAGAATCTCTGATTTAAAGTTTTTTTCATGTAATGTTAAAGAATAGGACTTGAAAATTGGGGGAATATATTTTTTCAAATATAAAACTACTCCAACATTAATATATTTCGACTTCGTTATTTTATGAAGAGCAGCATATTTTAACATAATACTCATTTTTATTTAAGTTGATCCATTTTTTCCGGTGTAAAACGTGTTTCGCAATGTATTTTACCCGAACATCGTAATGTAAAATGAATTATCCATTTACTTGTCACAATAAAAAAATAGCCATTTTTTTCTGCTTGAAAATATGCTCCTTGTTTCGATCACTCTCGTATATTCGTTGAAACAAGCCTTAATCAATCGTGAAACTTTTCTGTAGAAGTTGTTTTACGGCATTTATTGTGCTTGCGCAGTAAAAATATCTATAAGTATAAATGGATAGGTTTTTGAATAAACACTGCTTCTTTTTTGAGCTACTAGAACAAGGGTACTCAACCTTTTTTTCTTCTGTGCCGCATACATATGTCAGCTAATTCACGCGGGCCGCATACATATATGTTAGTTATTTCACGCGGGCCGCATACATATGTTAGTTATTTCACGTGGGCCGCAACATAAGGATAAATGGGGGAAGGGAAGGGAAAAATGCTTTAAGAACTAGATAGCTTTTGAAATTTCAAATGTGGAAAATTGATCAAAATATTATAACTCCTGTTTTGCTTTTTTAATTATTATTTTTTATATTTTTTATTTTTGTCACTAACCACTGGTATAGCTAGATCCGAGGAAGCCCTTGTCAAAATTCCTTCGAGGCCCTTTTTTTAAATATGGGAGCCCTGTTAGTGGGAATGTAGTTACACATGATGGGGCCCCTGTAGCTTTGCAGCCCGTATCATTGATTCGGCGGTAGCTACGCCCTGTTACTAACACTAAATTAGAAGCGTTTAAGAAACCCTCCTTCACAATTTCTGAATCAGTAAACGGTAATATAACAAACTCTTCATAGGATGTCTTTGTTACCGCTGTGATATTACCAATAACAAAACACTTTGTTCCAAAGATTATTCAAGAAAGCCTATTTATCACCTCTTGAAAGAGATCTTCGAGGAAAAGTGCCATTGAATGATTCATGTTGATTGGTATTTTTTAAATGCAGCATTTTAGTGACAAATCAAACAATGACTAATCCATGTTTGTTTTTCACTACAAAATAGTCAACCTCCCAATCATCTTGATACGATATATTTTCTTCAAATATTTTTAGCTTGCAAGATATGAAAGATAGTTAAAAATTAGTTTCACCTATAAAATTGACGCTACTCCACTGTTGTCTGCTATCACAAACCGTAAACGGTCCAAATAGAAAAAGAATATCAATACAAACTCGTACAACACCGACAGCAAAAAGAAAAATTGATATATTTGATTTCTTGATAAAGAATTTTCCCCCAAATTTTTAATATAATGTTCTTAAATAAGTAAATTTCTCAGAGCTAGGAGCCATGACCGGGCCACTTAAAAAGGCATCGGTGGGCTGCAGGTTGAGTATCACTGTATTAGAACATTCTTTGGCCACCCACTTCTTAATTATAAGAAGATCATAAAATGATGAGATAAAAGTGAATAAATTTGAGGGGAGGGGTGGCACCCGTTAATTTTTCTTGTGTACACCATCGGATGCAAACACATTTACATACGCACGCATGAAATTTAGTGATGCACATGACATAAAATCGTTCTCATTTGTATTTTAATAGCAACAAACACATACGCAAATAGAAACGTGAATATTAATTTTATCACTGCCGTGTTCTTCTAAATCTGAATTGAGAATTATTCTTCTAAAAATATTAAATTGAACTGTGAAATTCTTTAAAAATGTAATAAGAAATTTTTAAGAGACATATCGCAAAATAATATTGCAATCGAAATGACAATCGATGGAAAAGATATTTCAAAGCGGTATTTTTAAGATATATGTTCATACCATATTAGTCATTGATATGATTTTTTAGACTTCACAAAATGTCTTTGATCAAATTATTGAAAAAAAAAATTCACAAAAGTTTGAAACTTATAGAAATTTTTTTAGCACAGTCAAAATTTTTAATTGCATTATGTAAAAATATTTCGATACATAATCACTTTAAAAACAAAATGTAAAATTTTTTTATGGAGTCACTATACAGCAAAATTAATTTGAGAAGTCCTATTCAATATTTTCTAAACTTAAAATTTTAAGTATTATAACATTTAAAAAAAAATAATAAATTTTATTAGTTAGAAAACTTCCCTTGTGTTCCTTTTCATCTTGTCTTTATGAATTCTAACGACCACGGAAATCCTCAGAGTAATCTTTGATTAAGATTCCACATGTTTTGAGATTAGTGTTATTTAAATCAAACAAGCCTTTTTACAAACTATAAGCATGGAAAAAAAAAAGATAAGAATATTGTCTGATATTTTTAAATATCTAAATGTCTTCAGAACTGTAAATTTATTTTAATAAAATATATGGATGAGGGGTTAACATCTAACCATGACTGTGGATTACTGAAATGTTTCTTGATACAAACCCAAATGTTTAAGATATTTTGGAAACGGAGGCCATGGTGTTTTAAAAGCCAGAAAGACATTTTACAGAGAGGCCTGGTCTAACATTTCAGAGGGATGACTGCGTCAGCAAGTGGATCCCCCGGTCGCGCCGGGGATCGTTGTCCAGGCAGGTGTCCTGTTGGAGTCGTCATCATCGGAATTGGTAATTTAATTATGTGGCCGGACGGGAGATGGAGTGGCTAATGGGTCGCCAGACCCGCTGGGACATAATCCCCACATTAACTGCCGAAGCACACACCACCACATTTGGCTTCGAGTCGCCCCTTTCCTATCCCAGTAATCTTTGTTTCAGTTGGATCGTAATACTAGTTTTGGATTTCAAAATATTTTTCTTTATTTAGTATGAATAATATCGGGTGGAAGACGGAAGAAATCCAGATAATTTAATTCATGCTTTCATGTAATTAGTTAGAAGGAAAATATGAAAGGATTAAGGTTGCGGACAACGTTTGGAGCCGCGATATTAAATAAGCGTGAAAATTAATTTTTTTTTTTTTTTGGTATTTTGTATCACTTGAATTAGAATATTAAAATAAAACTTTTTTTTAAGAATATTATTACACTAGCAAATTATTTAAATGCAATTTTTCGACAAAAAATTGAAGGAAAATGACATTTTCAAAATATTCTCCGTTTATGGAAAAGGCTTCTATAATAATATTTTGCCTACACATAGTTAGGACTTCTGTAAAGAGACCGAACTTAAGAATTTTGAAAAATTAACGATGTTTTCAGAGTTGCTATCAATTAAAATAATAAACGGTGTTTTTATTCAAATTTATCTACCCTGATATATTAAAATATGAATAAATCTACTTCCAAATTGTATATTTTGAAAATCGTAGTTCAGGCTCTGTACGTAAGTCTTAACTATATATATAGACAAAGTACTATTATAGAAGCATTTTCCATTAAGGTATCGGACTATGTTCGGAACCTTAATTTAAAAAACCTGATTTTAAAAAAGAGCATAAATGGATAATTTACCTGATATTTAGTGTCACTTAGATTAGAATACATGTATAAAATTATTTTAAGGACAATTTGACACACAAAAAATTATTTAAATACAATATATTGGCAAAAAATTAACTTAGAATAACCTTTTTTCAAAATGTTCTCCTTTTGGGAAACATGCATCTATTATAATAATATTTTGTCTATATTTAGCTCAGACCTCTGTACAGAGGCTCAATTATAATTTTTAAAAAATACACATTATTTTCAGAGTTACAGCCATTTGAAATAATTATCGGCATTTTTTTCTTAAAATTTCTTCCCTCTGTTGTTGTAAAACGTGGATAAACCCACTTCTAAGTTAAATATTTCAAAAATTCCAATTGAGCCTCTGTACAGAGGTCTGAGCTGTTTACATGCAAAATATTATTATAATAGAAGCCTTTTTCACAAAAAGAGAATATTTTGAAAATGGGTCATTCTATGTTCATTTTTTGTCAAAATATTGTACTTAAATAATTTTTTATTATAATAATGTTCTTAAAACAATTTTATATACATTTTCTAATCTAAGTGACACTAAATATCATAAATATTATCCATTTATACGCTTTTGCAAAATCACGGTTCAGAACGTAGTCGGATACCTTAAAGGAGAATATTTTAAAAATGCGTCATTTTTCCCTCATTTCGTCAAAAAAATTGAATTTAAATAATTTTTTATTCTGATCATATTTCTAAACCAATTTCATTTGTATATTTTAATTCAAGTGACACTCAATATCGAAATAATTATTTATTCATACACTTTTTTAAAATCATGGTTCCGAAAGTGGTCAGTAATCTTAAAAAGGTTTGAATGATATTTTTATAAAAATGTTGTGCAAATGTAATTGATCAGCAGTCTGTCTTCGTTCAGTTTTAATCCAACACGAATACGATTTTAAAGTAGAAAAATGTATTAATAATCAGAGCAGTTCGGGCATTTATTCATTCGTTTTATATATTGCGTTCATAAAAAAACTCACATTTTTTTTAATTGAGAGTTTTTCCTACTCTAAGATATAAAATTGAAAATATGTGAATATTAAAATATAAAAGATTAAATAAGTAACTTGTTTTATGTATAAAATGATATGATTGATTTAAACATAATTTGTGATTTTAATTCCCGTCGTACTGTGAATCAAGCAACAAGAAGATTATTAGTGATGGTCCTCGTAATTTTAATCCGCGATCAAATGACGAGGGTGACGCTTGAGTTGGCACCCCACTCTCCTAAATTCCCCACCCCACCAACGGAAAGACTTTAAATCTTCATACAGTGGAACTTCAGTCACACTGAATTATTCAAACATAAACAAGTAATGTAAAAAAAAAAATTTTTTTTTTAACGTCAATTCCTACTTTGTTAGAAAAACGTACTGGAGCCCTCTGTTGCAGCTAATTGTAACTACGACGAAATAACACAAAGTGAATTTAAAACTAAAAAATAAAATTTAATTAATATTTGAAAAAACTGTATTATAACATCAAGTGTCATCTACTACAAGTTTTAAAAAATTCATTTGAACCTGATTGGATGAATAGAAAGTATTTTATTAACGATTGAAAATTTGGACACGATAAATATATAAATATATAGAGAGTGTGAGCTAATAGTAGGAATTGAAAAAGTTGAATAAAATACATGCTCCTTCTATATAATTATGAAGGCATGATGTATAAAAAAAAATGTTGGATCATTTTTCAGTTTGAAAGAGTATTACGAATTTGATTTTTATTCCTTTATATTTAAAGATTACGAAAAAAACCCGTTAGTTTCTCTGTATTTTACACATTGATTCTTTTATCTATTGATTATACAGTAAGAAATATTGAATTCATAGGTTCTCAATTTTTTTTTTATTATTTCAAACGAGGTTAGATACTAGTGTTCTTATCTGATCAATGATGATTAAAAATGAGCATATTCAAAAAATAAAATGATGAATGTCGCTAAAACACTTGTAATGATTGAGTAAAACCAGAGAAAAGAAAATTTAACTTCGCTTTTTATTACTGATTTTTGGTAAAGTTCGAGAAAAATCTTCTAAACCTAATTAACTTTTTTGAAAAAAAAGTCCCAAGCTATTATTATTGCATTCAATATCAGTATACCAATTTGTATCGAAATAACCTTGCATCATTAAAAGTAACCAATGTTTATAATGTGTTCCGCACATTTAAATGTACTAAAATGGAACCAAACAGCAGAATATTTTTGTTCCATTATATATATATATAAATTCTTTGGATACAAAAATATTGATTATATTTCAGATTACATGACTTCATCAATAGCAATTATCCAACGTGGTTGATGAGTTTTATTTTATGTTTACTTGACAAACAATGCTTGAGTATTATAAAATGGATGCTGAAAGTACATGTTAATGATGCGAAGAAACAAGAAAGTATTTTGAATGAATCCACTTTAAGTAACTTCTATAAATTATCAAACAATGTACCGTAATGAATACCACTTTTTAAAACTTTTTGATTACTTCAAAACATCTCAAGGTGGCCGCGGTTGCCTAATGGTCATGGTCACGGACTCGAAGCTGGCGCGTTATCAATATGATCTCTAGTGCCACTGAAGACTCGCCGTGTATAGGGACTGACGCACGTTAAATCTGTTGAGGCTCGAAGTTCTTCCATTGGCCTGGTGTGAAAGTTTG
>BMAV01023943.1:100621-115809 GCA_019973955.1 Trichonephila inaurata madagascariensis | reverse complement strand
TGTATTCTAATCTAAGTGACACTAAATATCATGAAAATTATCCATTTATGCACTTTTTTAAAATCATGGTGCCGAACGTATTCGGATACCTTAATGTTAACAATATTCCGAAATCAAACAGCTCCATTACCTGCATCACGTTCATTCTCTAATGGATCAAAGTACTCAAGTTAGAGTGGAATGGAATTTTGCTTTTAAAAGTCTGGCTTATTTGACCATGGTTCAAAATTGCGAGGTCTCTCGCCGATAGTCGCGTTATTTTATAGTACGACGTTAATGAACACTCAATAACTTTTAAAAAATCTCCAGCTGGCTTGCAATTAAACGATATCGAATGAAGCAAAATTTAATTATGTATTTGTTATTAATAATTAATTTTATTAATTAATGCTAATTATTTATTAAATAATGAATCAAAACAAAAGAACAAAAACACACACAAACATCAAAACAATCAAAAGAATATGTTAGGTGGCGTATTGGAACATGATACCAAAATGGTGGACTTTCGACGCTGGAACCTGAAAAATTTTTTGCGTGCGCGACTGCCCTCAATAAATAAAAATATCTATCGTAAATTATTTTTTCGCATACATCCAAATAGTCTTTAATTTTATTTATAAAACGCGATTTTATAAAAAAATAAACCGAAGACTAATATAAAATTAGGTCTTCACTTTTCGTTTTAAAATAGCACTATTAACAGCATTTGTTCTCGAAAAAGAACTAATCCAAAGAGCATTCCGCTCCCACCATTTTTCTCTGACTCGTGTCACAACTTGGCATCTCTGTTGGCTGAAAATCTCTCCGACGACGATCCACTGGTCTCCAGGGCCCTGACCCGGAGAGACGGTGGACATTTATTTTAATCCCCAGAACTGTTTGCTCTGATCGTCCGCGGGGGGTGGATTACGACACCCTAAAGGAGGAGAGGACGGGTAGACGATTACGGGCCATAAAGAGTGGACCCGATTTCAGACCTCAGCTGCGATGGGAGAGGATAAATGCTGAGCAGTAACATTTCCACGCGTTAAAGACAGGGTAAAATCTCAAGAGGAGTGCTCTTTTTTTTTTGTACCGACAAAGTGAGGGATCTTTATTCTCTACTTTAGGAGTAATTTTCGAGATTAAATACTAGTTGGTGAGGATGCAGGTTCAAAGTGAGAAGCGTTTCGTGATGGAAGAGTTGTGAGGGGTGTGTCATGTATTTGAGTTAATTTTAAAAACTAAAGAGAGGGTTTGAAATAACTTAACTTTATAATTTTAAAATCCAACCATTTTTGAGACTTTGTTTATGAGTGTCTTCAAGTCATATTAAGGAATATGATTCAAATTTGAAATATTTTCTTAAAAAACTGCTAAGAGATATTAATGCCATATTCTGACTTGAGGGGTGTATAAAGAAGATTGCAATGCAATTCTTCTTTTCTGTTAAACACTGTTTTGTTAATAATATATATTTTATGGGAAATAGGGTCGATATTTCATCCAATGTAATTTAATGCCTTCAGAAAGCTCATCTACATATAATTGTTAAAATAGAAAATGTGTATTTTGATTAAATTTTTTAAAATCTATTAAAGTTTGTATATACAGATAGGTTTATTAACCCTTAAATGTATTTGTTGCTAACTATCTACATTCCAGTTCCCCTCAATTTTACTCTAAAATCTGAGCAGGTGCATTTCCGAACGCACTTTGTTAACCACAGACAATAAATCATGTGTGAATGAAAAAAAACCCATTACTGTTGGAGTGTAAGTTATATTTTTTTGACATTTGGATGAAGAAAAGTTTAGTGTGTTATTTGTACAGATATTTTCTATTTTCCTATAAAGGATTAAAATATCTAATTGAAAAAAAAAAATAATAACTTCTCTTCTGTTGTCAGGTAAAGTATCAAAGTTTGATGTTGCATTCGAAAATTTTGATCATGCAAAGCAAAAAATCATGCATTTAAGGGTTAAAATCAAACGAATTTATTAAAGTTGGGACTGACGATCCCTTTTTATTCGTAAAAATTTCATGGACTGGCATTTTGTTATTTAACATTATATGAAAATCTCCTCACAATCACATATATTGTTTCTATTTGATAATTTTTAGAACGCGAATTCTGTCACAGTCCATTTTTAAGTACTAAAAAAATATGCTTTCCACACATTTTAAATAAAACAAGATTCATGTTAATCTTTCAATAAAATTTTTCATCTCTTCATAGGTTTTTTCCCCCCAAGGAAACTGATAAATATTTAATAAAAATTATCAGCTTATCTTTTGCCTTTATAACCGAAAGTCTTTCACAAATATAAATTTTCCAACCACTCAGTTAACTGTTCTGATAAAAGAGGGCTATTAATGACCGACCTTCTAACTCAGAACCACAATTAAGGAATAAGGACAAATCAGGAGTTGGCTCTCCACTCTTTTACACCGCACTTACTCTTGGTTAAAAGAAATTTAATAGAAAATATAATTCAACGTATTGATTCAGCTAAAGTATACATCAATTATTATTACTACAAAGCAAAATGTAAAGGTCAGGAAGGCCCAGAAAATAACTCTAAGAAAGAAGAAAATTCAATTATGGACACAGAAGAAAAAAGCAATCAATAGTGATTGCAATATACACTCTTTTAAATGATTGATTGATTGTATATTATTGATTTTCATGCTTCAAAGCACCATGAGAAATATTGGAGACGAACCTCTTAGTTTTGAATGTGGACTAAGTGACGAGGATGAATCTGAGCTAGCTCCCCATTGTCCACACACAAACATCCACATCACTTCAGAGTGAGGTCTTTGAGCATTGATAAATTTAACACGCATAAACTCTTTTCTACCAGGACTCGAACTCATGGTTTGTAAGAAATAATACAGGTTACGAGTTCCTGACCATGACTACTTGCTTACCTCGACTTTTTTCTTTCAAATATGGTTTATAAATATGGTTACATCAAATACAAACATTAATTTATGTTCGGATAATTACTATACATAATGTGAAAAATACACGATATGTTCTCAATTGTGTATCCTTTGAAGAAAAATATACCATATTTACTCGAATCTAAGCCGCACCCTGAATTCTCAAAATGTTTTAGTGAAAAAATCTTGTCATGGATTCTAAGCCTCGCTCCCAATTCTCTACTTGTTTTTGAGAAAAAATAAAAAAAAAATAATTAAAAGGCTCACCGATATACAATACTTAAAAATTTTTTTAAAAAAATTAATGATAAATAAGAAATTGATAGTTAATTTATTTGACCAGCATTAAAAATCTTCAAATACATACATGATCCTATAATTAATCTAACTATCAATAGCATGTTGCAAAAATGGTTCGTCAGTCCCATTGCCACCGCTGACTTTGGAATCGGTGCCGGCGTCGCCATTTTCACCCACGGTGCCGTGTTCCATGCCATCCAATGCCTTTGTTATGCAATTTTTTTTTAAAGAATGTATTATAAAAGAATTTGAAAATTTTTTTTAAAGACTGTTGAACATTTACAAGCAAAAATTATATCATTTTGTTTACGCCATCGACGTATATTTGTTTCGTCAGTGTCAAGTTTTCAGTGCCACTACTCTGTCTCCGTTTTCTTTTCTGCATAAAAATTTGCCTCCCTTTTTATACTTGCGTCATAGTGAAATCGCGTTGATGTTATTACCGTTATCTTTGATGTTTAGGTGATTAAAGTAAGCGTATACACAAAAAAACTTTCTGAACGCAAGCAGACAACGATGTTTAGGATAGACTAATTACTAGAGATAAGCTGCGGAATAGGATAAGTCATCCATACAAGTGGCCAGAATGGACAGTTTACATTTTTCCTTTTGAAAGGGGGTGGAAACTCAATTTCCTCCATCCAAAAAATGTTTTGCCTTCGTTTCTAAGCAGCTCCGAATTTTAGTAGCATTAACTATGGAAAAATGGTGCGACTTGGATTCGAGTAAATACGGTAGTTATCTTTCATATGTGTTATTTATATTTATTTAATTTTGGGAACGCAAGAGTGGACAGTCATAAGTCGCAAAAGTTATAAATCGATATAATCTACAATAAAAAATAAATGAAAGTAATAGAGATTCATTCAAAGGAAAGATTGACGTGCGGAACGAGATGTAATGCATCTCAACAATTTGGAATTTGAGTATAAATACGCATCAGAGCCTTATTCTTTATCGTTTTCTTGTTCAATTAAACTCCCATAGTCAATTTATTCACTCCAATACATTTCGCAATCTTCCAATACCGGAAAGCTAAAATATACACTTCTCTAGTATTTTCAATTTGGAATACGAATTTTAAAAGTTATGCTTTTTTTTTAAATGTGATGCATTTGATTTTGGAATCAAGAGAGAGAAATTCTGTTTTAAAAACACGTAAGGATATTAAAAATTTAATGATTATAAGTTAAAATAATTTAAACTTATAATCATAGTGTATCAGGTATTCTTCAGGATGAATTAATTCTACGTTTTATTTCTTATGAGATAAGTTTATCAATACATCCATATCAAGATACAGTAGTAATAGTGCTATATATACCACAAAACCAATTTTTTTTCTTACAATCGATTCGCTAAAAATAGCCCCACTTATTTGTCATCATTCTATTTCAGTTTTATCTATCGAAAGAATCTAAAACCCTTACAAAACTTCCTCACCCTAAAAACCCATCAATTGATTCCTACTCCAATAAAAAGCAAATGGGCGCAATGAACGTCAAAAACCGGTATGCAAATCAGACAACATTACGCACACCTTTTTACGCCGCTGCTTTATCCCTCCCAAAGTACCCCACAACCCCCTCCCGACTGAAATCAATTACTCTGATGGAACCTCCTCCCCCTTCCTGAATGAACAGACTGGACCTGCAATCCATCTAGTCTAAGGGAAGAAGAGAAAAAAAGTAAAGGGGGAAGGGTAGTAACGGATCCTAATTACTTAAATGGCGGTAGGTCAGACCCCCGAGGTTGAAGCAAAAAGGGGAGGGGGCCTAAAAGGAAAAGGAGGGGGGCTTGTATCCGCTTCGGTGGTTTGTTGGGAAAACAGGTGGATTGTGTATCTGCCCCCGGGGAGTCTCGAGGATGTTGAGCAAACAACTCAACGCTCCTCTCTCAAATCATGGGACGGTTTCTCACTCTGGACAAATTGTTCTGGAGGTGGTACCGGAAAAAAATGAATCGCGACGTACACATTAAAAGGAGTGCTTTCTTTCCCTTTTCGGTGTACTACGAATTACGGGGCAAAAAAAATCATTTTTATCTTTTTCCCCTTTATTTTTTCGTCTTTGTTTTATGAGCGAAAGGCTTTGTCTCGACTTTTCCATCCTCGATATGAAATGGGATCAAAAGAAATGAGAGCTGGGTCAACAGAGGGGGAATGGAAGTCTATTTCTGAGGAATGGAATTTCATCCTTTAATAGAAGCAGGGTGTGTGCCGGAACCGCAGAGAGGAAAATATGAGTATTCCTCTAGTTTTGTTTCAACTGGATACACACAAAAGGATCACTAACATTGGGAATTTATTTTAATTGTTGGCATAGAGACTAAAGAATACCTTTTCCCAATGCATTGGATGAAAAATAAGAAGTAACATTGGTTAAAAAATGGATAAATATTGCAAAATGAGAAAAGTATTGAGCGAGTGAATCAAAACTGAGAATTTATCACACGTGTATATTTATTGCATTTGATATAAATATATTATTTTCATTCGAGGATAATGTGAGAGTCATCCAAAAATAATGAACGTTTAGTTACACAAAATGCAAAACTCAAGATTGGGAAAAACAATTCTGTTAAATACCTAAAGTTTCTTTCACTTCTGTGTATAATCGCCTCCTACTTATAAGCCTTTGTTGTATTTTTTCAGGAGCTTCAAATTTCCCATGTTATTTATCGGCCATGCATGTCACTGCTTCACTAACTTTTCATCCCTTCCAAAACGTTTACCAACCAAAAATTCTTTCAAATTAAGGTCAAGATAGTAATTGTTAGGATAAAGGTCTGACCTAAGGGACGGATGATCAAAAATTTCCCATCCGAACTGATCTAGAAAATCTTGAGTTGCATTAGTAGTATGTAGGTAACTATTGTCGTGCAGAGACCCGATTCCTCCAAAAAGCCTTCTTTTCCTCCTGTTTTGGATGGCTCACCGTTATCTTAGTCTCACAATAATGATTTGTATTGATTTCAGTGCCTTTTGCAATGAAATCCACCAAACAAACACCTATACGATAGCAAAAGTCGGTGCCATGACTTTACACTTTGAGAAATTTATTAAATTTTCCGGATTATTAGGTGATGAGGGATTCAAGCGATAGAGACTTGACCTCTTGGGAGATGTGAGACACACAGGTCTTCCCACAAGTCACAATCTGGTCAAGAAAGGTACTTCCCCCCGTGTGATATCGAGTCAAGAATGTCAATGTTGCTGACAGTGTTGGCTTAATACATTGTCGGAAGAAGAGTTCTTTTTATTTCTAAAGGGCTGCGGATTGGTGTTTTATCATTGCAGACCTAATACATTCCACAGGAGCTGGTATCTCTTTTAAATGCGGCACCCTATAGGTGGATACCAATCACCGCAGGAACTCCCACTTTCCTCCACAGAGGGATGCACCTGAGCTCTGACGATGCAAACCTGTACTGGGATTCAATTTTGCCAAAAGCACCCAAGCCAAACAGACACTTTAGGGATCTTTTACATGCCGTATAATCATACGATATGGCCGCTGGCGATTTAAGGCATCATGAAAATCCACTGACTTGGACCGGGGTCGAACGCGCAACCTTGGTTGCAAAAGGCCAGCGACCAACCGACCACGCCACCCAGCCGGCAGAAGAGTGTAACTTGGGAATTCTGAAGCTCATAAGCAGATGTGACAAATGTTTAAATGTAGAAGGAGATTACAAAGAGAAGTGAATGAAGCTTCAGATACGTAGCTGAATTGTTTTTATTCCCTATAAATATTGTTTCTTTTTTGTATAACTAAATAGTCTTTATTTTCTGGATGACGCTCGTAAATAAAGTAGACAAAACCGGAGATTTTTTGTTCGTTTTTAATTTATGAAAAATACCAGCCTTTGCAATTAATTCTTCAAATCTGGATATCGATGTACCAGTATGGTTTTCACCAGACACATTCATAACTCTCTCTGTCTCAGACGTTTGATTAAAGATCTCAAAATTCCTGTCACTACTGTCGATCTGTTAATCATCTTTTGCTAGCCTTTTCTCTTCATCTGAGATATTCTCAAATGTAACAAATGTATTTTCATTATCCTCTTCTTTCCTAGCCTGTGTTACAGACATTCTCTAATTAATAATATTGTCAGTTAGAGTAACTACTTATTTTTTACGTTATCTATTATCCCTGTTAATGACGATGACCAAGGATGAAAAAACACTCATATCCAAGGTTTGATCCAAGGTCATCTTCAGAGAATCTTCGAGATTCGATATCATAACGTATAGAAGTTCTTATAAATGATCTAAATGGTTTAACAAAATATTAATTGATATACGAAAATCGGAAATTCTGCGATTTTGGAAGAAATTTATAACATAGAATATATTTGTATTTTATGCATATTTATAATGTTCCGTCAATATATTTTGAAATAAACAGAAAAGATAATTCAAATTAGCTTCAATTGTTTTTAAGTTTCTGTATATTGTGCATACATAAATATTATGCGTGGTATTTAAAAAAAAAAACTACATTTTAAATATTTTTTTTAATTTTTGTTACTTTAAGAAAAATTAGAAAGAAATTATATCTAAGGACCATGCGTGTGTGTAAGAAAAGGAATCTTTGCAATTATTTCAAAAATTTACTTGATTTGAATCTTCACTGACGTACAAAACTTAACATGTAAATTCTAAGCACTTAGCCATGAATTGCAGAAAAGGTGTTATTGCGATCAGTACTGTGACGAAGCCGATCTCTTCCCCCTATTTTCTAACAGATCCCTTGCCCCTTGCCGACAGACGTTGCGAAAATTCCAGGCATTTCCCTAATTGATGGGAAAGAATTTCGTAAATGGGTGGTCGAGTTTCGGAACCTTTTTTCCCAGCTGACCGGACTATCAAAAAGAGGTGCCTTAACATTGTGTATTCATTTTCCCACAATTCGGTGACGACGGCGCGTCTGAGAACGTACAAATGTGCACCCAGTCTCAGTGCCTCTTGGACTAGTGAACGGGAAACGAGACCGATTTGGCGCGGCAGAAGGGTAAGAGATCAAGGGAGCCGAGATCGGAAGGCGGCAAAAGAACAAGAGGGATTGTGGCTGACAAAGAGATCAGAGGAGGATGACTAGGAGAAATAGAGAGGATATAAGAAGGGCGAGAGAGTCCGGACTAGAGACTGGATTTTGAAGGGAGCCGTTAGGACGTCCCTTGAGCGATATAAAAAAGCGATTACGAGCCCGCGAAGTACAGCGGTCTCCTAGCTTGGAAGATCAGGGAACGGAAGAGAGTGCGAAAGAGCACGGCGAAGTTGGAGCCCGTGAACTCACTCAGACTCGGTGAGGAATTACCGAGAGTGAACCTTTTTACTCACGATTTGAATAGGACTTTTCTCTAGCGGGCGAAGTTACGCTCTTATTTTATGTGAAAGAGACTCGAAATCGTTACGGACCCTTTTTGCTATTGAATTGTAAAAGAATATACCATTTTATTATTTTGATGATTTTCATTCTGAAATAAATAGTTACCCAAGAGCTGTGTGAAATCATTACAGTACCATGAACACGCAGTTCAGTAGAAAAGTGATGCGTATGCATATATCAGAAACGATACGCCATAGGTATCGTGAGTGAACGCAAAACGCGTGCGGTCGGCGAGCGCAGCTCAAGACTACAATAAAAGGAAGGACGAATGCATTCGTTGCAACTGTGAGGGAATTATTTCGTGAAATATGGCTAGGAGAAACCACTTGGACAGGGGTGGCGAACCTTCATGGATCAACGTGCCATTTTTTCTAAAGAAGTGTTTAATGAGGTATAGACGTGCCGTCAAATAATTTTGACAAGTGATTATTGGGAAAATAATAAAACTAAATACAAACAACTAAACTCTTTGTTTTCTACGAAAAAATACCTTTTGCACTGTACAGTTGAAAATGTTTTAGTTGTAATTCAAATTAAAGTAACATTAGATTGCAGATTGAATGACAAATAACTTATGTAAGATGTAATTTTTATTAGAATGCATGCAGAAGTCATCTGCCGAACAGCTTCTAACTAATTAGCTATTTTTGCTGTGGTTCCCTTTTTTGAAAAGAGGTCTTGTGGTTTGTTTCAAAATGCCCTTTTTCGGACGATGTTTTGCATGCCACTGTTCCAGAACGTAAAACACACACCGCTTTGTTACCTTTACTAATAATGCCATATTTCTATAGATTCACCAAGTTTGAAATTCTCTATTACACTTATACTATCTTGCAATTTGTGTTCTTTTGCTGAGCTATAGCCATGTTAAATAACAGTTAAAAATCATAAATATAGCTCAAATAAACTTTAAAATCAGTTATGTCAACGATATTGACTATGCTATGCATAGACAAACTTTGCATCATAAGCAATTGTAATCCACGACGTAACCAAGACAAGACAATAACAAACGAGTGTGTTCCCTGCCACCCGTGACCGATCACTCGCGTTTGTTCGTACTACTTCGTAATGAACTTGGTTTTGAAATAAAATGCAAAACATTTTGATCGCTGGCGTACCCAAAATATTGTATCACGTGCCATTGACACAATATTTTGGGTACGCCATTGATGGCACGTAACACAATCCCTGCTCTAGGAGGACTTCACACAAGGGTGAATGATTGAATATTTACGTCGCACTCTTCAGCTACATGAGGGCTTTTGGCGACGGACCTCGTAATTTTGAACCGTAGTCAAGTGACGAGGACGACACCTTAGCTGGCCCCCTCTCCTAACTACCACACCACACCAACGAGAGGACGTTTGAGCTCTCGACAGATTTAACGTGCATCGCTGCCCTATACGGCGGGTCTTTAGTGGTACTGGGCTCGAAGTCATTATCTGCCTGTCATGAGCCGATACCTTGATCACTGGGCTATCACAGCCCTGATTTCACGCAAGAAAGAAAGGCTGGAAAGCCGGAAGAAGAGCGTAGTTTGACCAATATAAATCAAGAGTTCGCAATCTATAAAAGTGTCGTGCGCTTAGAAAGGTTGATGGTGGCCGCCCTAGGAAGCAGTGAATGACTGATATATCATCTTACAGATGAAAAGAACCCAGTACCAGTCAGCAAACGCCATTTCTCAGCAACTGTGTACAGCAACATGGCGACGTGTTGCGGTTTTACTGTGACCGGACGACTTCACAAAGGTGGCCTATTCGCTCTCCATTCTAAACGCTACATTATCTTGAAAGTTAACCATCTGCGGTACCATTCAGAGTGGTGTAAGGAGCACAAAAGCTGGACATCTCATCGATGGCGTCACGTTCTTTTTACAAATGAGAGTCGTTTCAGTGCCGCAAGCGATTCCCAATGCCAGTTGATTTGGAGAGAGGACGGGACAGTTTTTCATCTCAATAACATCACGGAAGGATATGGCTACGGGGACTCTGGAATTGTTGCCTGGAGAGGCATTATGCTGAATGGGCGGACGGAGCTTCACGTTTTCGTCAGAGGTTTTGTCACCGGAGATCGCTATTGTAAGAAGGTGATCCTTCCCAATGTACGTCTGTTCCGAGATGCTATTGAACCAAACTTCGTTTTTATGGATGACAATGCACGGCCACACCGGATTACTGATGTTCAGAAGCTACTGGAAACCGAATATATCACTCGCATGGATTGGTCAGCGTTCTCTCCTGATTCAAATCCCATAGAACATGTAGGAGATGCCTTGGGGAGATGCCTCGAGGCATGATTACATCCTCCGGGGAGCACCCAACAACTGAAACAGATGCTTATTGAGGAATGGGCACTCTTACCTCAAGAACTATTGGTAAATCTGGTGCTGAGTAAGGAGAGACGGTGCGAAGCAAGATTATTGAAGTAAGAGGAAGGCATATCCTATGCTAAGGAACATCTGTTTGTTGTTCTTTCTCTTGAACAGGCAATTATGTGTAACGATACTATGATTTCATTAAAGCCTTTTCAATCTATTTCTATACTATATAGGTTGTATTCGTTTTCGCACAACATGCTTTCGTCATAGTTTAAGCACTCAATGCTGTTTCACATTTCTGAATTTCATGTTTCTCAGATGATTTCTCGTGCAATTATATAGCAAAACAAACACACACACACACAAAAACTGTTGCTTATATTTTGCGCACCACTGTATATTTTATTCATGTTTTTTTTTATTATTATTCCTTTTGACATATAAGCTTAGATAATGCACCAATCAAAAAATTAAAAATAACTAAAAAAGTACTTCGATTTCATTTCGTGCAATTCATTCGACTGATTTAATGTGTTTCAACGTCGCATATAAAATCTGCACGATAGCTATTAGTGACGCACCTTGTAATTTTGAAACCCAGTTAAGTGACCAGGACAGTACTTTAGTTTTAAACTTCTTAGTCCGTACAAAAGCTTAACGGAAATTCTATTTTAAATTTAAGACTGTGTGTATGTGTGTGCGTGTGACTGATACTTATTGTAATCGTTTAATCTCTTAAAGAAAAAAAAAGAACATTTTAATACTAAAAATAGATGCCTTATATATTGTAAACTATAATATTATATAACTGTGTTTGAGTACGAAACTTTTTAAATTTTAATTAGTCTATATATTTCTTTCCATACGGTTTGAAATTTCTGATCTAATGTATGATGTTTTCTATCAATCTAATTACTTTCTTTACTTTGCATTCAGACAATGTAAAGGAATTTTCTGAGCTTATATATTATACACATGTAAGAAATAAACTTTGCAGTTGCGATAAAAGTTGAATATTTCTACCCAAAATTTTAAATCAATTGAATCTTTTTTTGGGCTATTTTTCTAGTGCGAAACGAAATTAAACAAAAAAAAATTTAATTTTACAAAATTACTGAAATCGAGCATTAAATAAAAAGGCACTTAGTAAAATAAAAGTAGAACTTTTTACCTTTATTACTTTTTGCGGTTTCACGAATTTACTGTGACGTCTACTTTACTATGTACTTTAATATTATTTAACTTATTATATACTACCTAGTACTGTGGCGTACCAGTTTACGTATTACGACCTAATAAAAATGATTAATTAGATGTGATAATTTTAAACGATATATGTGCTTTCGAATGCCAAAGATTTTTTCAAGGTTTTGTTTAGTATATTATTGCCTGTATTTATTTATTCATAAAACCTAACGTAAAACCAAACAAAGGGTTTCAGCTCGTAACAGAAACATTCAATATTTACAACCCATGCATAATATATTATCTCGTGTTTTTTAGACAATGTATAATTTGCTTTGACAAAATGCTTTATTAAACAGACGTTATTTATTTTCATCGCATTGTTATTATTTTTCGTTTTTTCAATTCTTACACACACACAATTAGTTCTCAATCTCCCTATTATATATATATATATATATAATCTTGTTCAAATTTTCTCAATCGTTAATAAAATACTTCTTATTCATCCACTCTCCCATAAAGGGCTGGCTCTCAAGTTGACGTGTAGCTGAAGAGTGCGACGTTAATATTCACTCACTCACTCACTCAAGTTGACGTGAACCTGCTCGATCTCCTTGAATCTTCTGCACTAACTTCTGTATCAGTTTTCTATTCCTCTACGAAGACAATCGATAGAGGTTGTGCGGGGACAACCGCACCTCAAGGACCAAGAGGTAGAAACAGGAATAACTTTTGAAAGGCGGAGTGCCGAAATCTGGGAAGCAACCGCGTGGTTGAAGAGACTTTGGATCATACCAGCGAAAGGGCTTGCGGAAACATCCGCGCGCGCGTACTCGGGAACCGATCATCTCAAGATCTTTAAACCATAAATGGGGCTAGAACTTTTATCCAGTGAAAGGCTGTGAAGAGTGAACATTTGCTACTGAATTTAATGTTTTGTTTATTTAATTTGGAATGAGAAATACCTTTTGGCAAAAAGCTGTGAGAGCCCTCACGCTACCAAGCAATGAAGTAATTTTAAGGGATCACAACACTACAAATAACATTCTGCTGTTGTTACTTATGCCACGTGATCGACAGTAACATCAGATCAAGACCCACGAAATTCCTCGTGGCTGAGGACTAGAATTTTACGCCTGTCGTTAGCCTTAGCTTTGAGCACCATGCAGGTGACAGTACGATTTTGCTCGGTCCCACTTCAATTTTGAGGAAGAAAACCGTGGGAGGGGTCAGAGGCCTTCCCCTTATCTTCCCCTTCCACCAACCTCACGAGAGAACTTGCGGCTCGACGACTATTAAGAGTACCCCCATGCCGCGAAGGCACTATACATTTATAAACATCCATGCCTTCTCCGGGATTCGAACCCAGACCCTACGGCACTGCAGTCAGCGTCACTACCGCTATACCGGATATGCGGCTAAATAACGTTCTTTATAAACTTAAAGGGTTGTAGTTCAAGAAATATACTGTCTTTTCTAAAGCTTGAAATAATACATCGAATAAATGATTTCGAAACATAAGAGCATTGCTCACGTATATTTCAGGCTTCTTCGTAAAAAGGGGGATGCAAGTTATACACGACGAATATCCCTAAAAATTAGTTTGACTTTCAGACTGCTAAAAAGCAGCTTGAATGTATAGGTGCGCGTTATACACCGGATTTTACGTATATACTTTCAGTTACAATTATTCTTTGTGAATAAGAAATAAGAAGTCAGATTTACAGATGTGAAAATCGAACATATAAATTTAACCCTAACTATGAAAAGTTTTCTGGTGTTTTTTTTTCGGTAAGTTCCTTCCCAAATCTTATTTTCCCCTTCAAAGTCTTTTTCGGTTCCTAACCAGAGTAGAAAAGTGGTGTTAAAACAAAACCCTTCTGTCTGCTCTAATCGGACTCTTTCCCAGTTACTGCTTTTCAATGGCAAATCACAGCTGCTGCTGTCGAATAGTATCCGAGGCCAGGGGTTGGGGGGAGGATTTGCAGAGTGTGAAAGTCTTCATCAATTGAATCAGGGAAGCTGACCTCACACCCTTTTATTCGTTTACCACTGAAGGGTGAAGGAAAGATTGCTCCTTCTGTCCCTAACCCATTCACCATCGCTCCGGCTGATGAATCGGAGAAACTGCTACAAGAGGCTGAATTCTTTTTCCTGCTTTCGAATGGAGGGAGAGATGGTGAATAATGAAGAGTCTCCGAATTAAGTTGGGATTTGGGATCTCTATGCATGAGTAAATGAATTGTTTAAATTCATTAAAATGAAAATTCTTTTTTTTTTTGCTAAGACAAATGACAATGGCATGATTGTTACAATTTAAATGAATACCATTTTTCCTCTTGCTAACTGAAGAGTTTTTTCCTTCTAACAAATGTAACCGCGGTGGCCTAGTGGTCAAGGTCACAGACTCGTAGCTGGCATGTGATTGGTTCGATGATGATGATGATGAGTTTGGTGTTTTATGGCGCAAGAGCCAGTTTTGGCTATACTGCGCCAAACATTCATAGGCCTGTAGTCTGGACGGGAAAAGAAAAAAAGGAGAAATTGGATGACAAGATGGAGGGTCGAAAATAGAGAAGGATCACTGGGGTACCCCGGGGTCGTGACACCCGTGTTTACCAAAGATAGTAAACCCCTTGGAAAAAGGAAAAGATCACTATAGGGTACCTCGGGATTGTGACACCCGTACCCACCTAAAGAAGGTGAGCCCCCTGAGGGGGTGATTGGTTCGAGCCTGAGCCGCTGAGGACCCTCCGTGTAGAGAGGTCCGATGCACGTTAAATCTGGCGAGGCTCGAAGCTTTAGCGATAGCGTGCTGTGGAAGTCAGTAGAGGGGAGGAAGCAGCTCACGGGTCTTCCTCATTACTTGACCATTATTTCGAAATTAGGAAATCTGTCGCCAATACCATCGGGCTGATTTTGAGTACGACGTTAATATAACTCTCTCACTCCCCCTACGGTAGAAATATAGATGCGAGTATTTAAGGTGACTACTTTTTTTTATATATACTTAGTGTCAGATAACGCCTTAACTGCCGAGAAAAAGTTAC